>JACVVK020000250.1:277500-325000 GCA_018292915.2 Batillaria attramentaria
TCTTCCCTTGACCTTGAGTCAAGGTCATCACCAATGGCATGCTTTTGGTGGACATACTTCACCAGCTGGTAATGGTGCAGGCCTGGAGCGTAATTCTACTGGGTTTCCTTGAGGGCTGAAAGAGTAAAATCACCAATTCAACAGTTTCTCTGGCAAGTGATTAATCGGCTGGTGTCAGTATCCTGTGTTAACATGGTACACATGTATAACAGTTCAATAAAGGAACATTAACAGTGTGTGTGTGTGTGTGTGTGTGTGTGTGTGTGTGTGTGTGTGTGTGTGTGTGTGTGTGAGTGAGAGAGAGAGAGAGAGAGAGAGAGAGAGAGAGAGAGGGGGGGCTACTGTTAAAAACATGGGTTAATAGAAAAATCGTCTGATGTTATGGAATGAAATGTCTTTAATCGGTAAAAAAAAATTAAAAAGAAATACGATGGAAGAACATTTCGTTTGGTCGCCATCTTGGAAAAGGGAGATTACTCTAGCACAATATTGGTACAACCGGAGTCCAGCTTCCCCCGGGACTTGAACTTTACTACTGTCACACGCGCACTCACTCAGCACGCTCTCGCACGGAACACCAGCAATGGACACAATATTTACGCTTAGATACAGTTTATACACAGAACCCCACCCTTCCCCTACACACAACCAGGACGACTATACACCACAATAACACACTCTAGCTCTAGGGAGCGTCCTAAGTACTGAGGCAGTCTAGGGAACCGGCAGCCGCGTAGCACGCACGAGGACACTTGAGGGAGTGGGGATAGTGAGTGACCAGCCTGAGAGTCCGTGGACTGCGGTCGTCTTCCGTAGTCCGTGAACAGTGGCTGCCTCCCGTAGTAGTCCCGGGGCGCTCATGCACAGCGGTCCTCCATGGCGGCCGGGTGGTCACGATCCAGGGGACTGTAGCCAACTCCCAGAACAGTCCCGCGCTTCAGCGTCTGGTCGTTCCCCTCCAAGATGCCTCGAGACAGGGGCCAGGGACGCCTCCACCAGAAGGAAGAGAAAACAGAGAAGAAAGGGCCTGGATAGCCAGGATCAGTCCGGTGGTCATACAAACACCTCCCCCCTCGTCCCCAGTGCTAGGCTTTTGCCAGTCCCGTAGCCTTACCCCAGGCTAGTCTAGAAGTAGAGTGGTATCTATGTAACGCTAACGGGACATACATAGACACAAACATAGAGAGACAGGCAGATAGAGAAGGACACACAAAACACGTGAAGGTAAACCAACTCGGGCAGGCTTCCCCTCAACTCGACCCAGCACGACCGGCCCACGCCCCGCCCGCTACACGCACCCAAACGGCGCACTGAATAGGGCCCACCTAGGTAAATGACACCTACCCGTCCGGCCCTCGAATCCCAGCGTCAGGAAACACCTTGGCGCTGCACCCAGCTGACCGAACAGCTTCCAGAATCTGGTCGTCGGAACCAGTTCCCCTAGCGTTGAGCTAGCCCGCGACGAGCGGTCCACCCTCGCACGGTCAATGGCGAAAAGGCAATAGCAAACTTAGGGACGGTGGTCACGCGGTCCCAAGGCTGACCGAGGCTATTCAAGCCCGTGCTAAACGATCTACCCGTGCTCCACGGTCCATCCGTGCTTAACGGTCTACCCGTGTCACACGACATTCACACACGCACGTGCACACAATACAACACAAAACGCGGCACAAAGCTCCGCCGCAGCGGATTTATTCAGCAGACCCGTAGCGGGTTGTGACAACTACATGCGGATTATTACTACATCCTATTACTACATCAGGAGTCTAAAATATTACTACAACCGGCGGAAATTAATAGAGAACATGAACAGCTGGGACCGGGACCCAAAAATTCCTTTACTACAGCCGGATTACTACTACATCAGGCCTTTAAAGGCTCTATACGCAGAACAAGCATAAAATAGAGTGTTGAAAAAAAAATCATCGAATGCGAGTAATTTGCGCATCAGAATCAGTCAGTCGGGTCACAAAATAGCGTCTGAGACCGTTGTGGTGTGTCGGGTCGGCACATGTGTCGCTCTGGAAGCTTGTTCTGGCATCGCGTTCGAAGCAGACGCCAGTGAAGCTTTAGGCCGGGGACACCGAGACCACAGTGACGTCACATCCTTTAGCGCGCGCCGCCTGAAGGATTTTGTTGGTGGGCTGGCCGCCTTCGTGCGATCACGGTAAGCTTTATTCCATATTTTCACAATTTTGATAACATTCACGCATTGATTTCCAATCTGTGACATTCCAGATTGGATTTCTGTGACCATTGTTATAAGTTTTGTAGGCTGCAATGGGTCAGCTAGCGCATCGTTGACTCGTTGACAGGATACCAAAGGCAAAGAATGAAAGATCAGTGTTGATCGATAACGCTTCCCACGATCTTCAAACTAGTTTACTTTATGAATCATCCTTCCTTTCCGTGGATCAAAATAAGCGCACCAGTTGATAAATTCAATCGTGTGTGTGTGTGTGTGTGTGTGTGTGTGTGTGTGTGTGTGTGTGTGTGTGTGTGTGCCGGCGTGAGGAGAGGGATGTAGGGAGGAATACGAGGTTGATTTTATTTCCAGTCACACTCAGACACACCATCAGAGCCCGGAGAGGGAGAGAACGAAATTAAAATTTTGCCTACTACAGTAGTAACTGACTAAGTCCTTGTAGTCGGTGTCTGATTCGCCATAAAATGTGCTTCAGATAATTATACAAGCTGGTTGTTTTACAGTTTGCTTTTTTTTTTTTTTTTGCTGTTGTAGGAGAAGGGAGTATCACCAGCATGCTTGCATGGGGCAGAGGTGCTGCAGCATTAGGGACACGTACTATAGCAGCAATGCTGGAGGAAAGACGAGAACCGCAGTTGAAGGTAAGACATTACACACTCGTCTTATTTTCAATATCCCTGAATAGTAAAAAGTATGATACCATTAATACTCTTTAGTCTTTTCTCTCTGCCAAACACATGTCCATGTGTGTGCACAGTGTAGTGTTTAATCACTGTGTTGAAGGTAAGTCATCCTGAAGTCCCAGTTTTAAGATGAAAAGGTTGGTATCTTGTAGCTGAGAGTAAAGGTTGAAATAATAACAGGACAACAGGTTAGAATTTTTGATTACTGTAATAAGAGAGAGAGAGCCCTCTCACCCAGTGACAACACATAACTAAAATGCCTGTGGATTGTATATATTTCAATATTTTTAGAAGACAATGGACAAGATGGAGACAAGAAGACAGAAGGGGATGGCGGTAGACATGATTGAGGCACAGCCAGGCCTCATATTCAGCCTTCTGGAGCTGTAGGAGGGGCAGCCAGGTGGCCACAGCCCTATGCCTCATTCTGGCCAGTCCTCCTGGTGCACTTTTGTCTGCTGCAGAAACATGCCATCCGATGCTGAACTTGAACGTCTCTGCCGTGGTTATGGTCAATGCCAATTTTTGCTCCCAGTAGGTACTTCCACTACCTACTTCCTCATTAAAAGTAAACTGGTATTATTAAACTATGAAACATGTAGTTCTACTTTGCACCAGTGAAAATCTTACACCTGTCCCCTCATGCAAATGCATAATTATGCCTGAAATTTACGACCAAAACATTTACTTGTTGGTCCATGTTATTCTGTTTCCTCTCTCTTTTCACAGTTGAAAATAACAGACCTTACTCAGAAATACTCTTCTTATTTTAGGAAACCCAGTACCTGATTTTGGACAGGATGGTTCTGCAGCTGTCACAGATAATGAGGCGAGACGTGCTTGTCTGCAATGGCAAAGATGATCAGCGCAAAGCTAACCACCGTGCTGTGTACAGGCAGTTCATCATGTGGAGGCATGGTCTAGGTGCAGGAGACAGGCGGGTCATCCCCACGTGTGTTGGTGATTCGGGGTCACTATCCTCACCCTATCAACCACTACACAGGATTTATCCCATTGAGGCTGAACTAGACTTGGTTTGAACACTAACTTCTCTGATGTTGCTTGTTTCTGCCATTTCCATGCAGCTTACATGTGATATACACACCTTAGCAATGGAGCACCATGTTGGTAGCACTAATAATCACTCATGTTCATAGAAATGTTGTAAATGCTGACCACATGGGTGGTATTGTCGTGGTTTGTTTTTTTTGTTTTTCTCTCTCCCTCTGTCTTCAAGAAGCTAAAAGGAGAGTGATGACTGTAGACTTTCTGCATCAATCTTGAGCAATGTATGTAGATGACTTTATATCAAAAGCCTTGTGTCTTTGTAAAAGTGGACCAGAAGAATAATGGACAAAAAGAGCGAACACTTTTCTTTCATGTGTGTACGTTTTTTATTTATGTAACACTAAAAGTGAGAAAATACCCCTTTTTGTCTTTGAGTTCCTCAGACTTGCGAAGTAAAAAAGATGTGTATGACTTTGGTTATTTGATTGTGTATTTTTTTAGAAGCAAAAACAAACAATTTTGAGTTGTAGATGCACTGGAACTGCAGAAAATGGACAGAAGCAATGCATGTGTGGTACATGTTCACAATACACCTTGGCTGAAGATGCTGAAGCTATTCTTGTGCATTCGTGCTTGTGATACAGTGAGAGATGTATTGAAGTTTGAACTGAGTCAAAAGGCAGTATTAAATATTAATAAAATTGATAATGATAATGATAATGAGTATTGTATAGGCGCTTTACCCAATTTCATGAATCGGCTCAAAGCGCCGCGAACTGAACCCAACACGCAATTAAATAAATACAGTAACAGAGGGTTTTTACAAAAAGCCTCCCTTCTACAGCAGCTATGGATGCTTTACAAGCATTGAGTGCTAAGAATTGTTGTGATCTGATCTACACTGATTGCTTTCAGTTTCAACACACCATCAAAATAGGCCTTCTGTAACTAGACAAAAACAACAAACAAACAAAAAGAACTCAACTGTCAAAGTGAGGTGAACCCACAGGAAGGGCATGAGAAAGAAGTATTGAAATTGAAAAAAATGACCACATAAAAAAAAAGTTTTCCATAATATTGTAAACTTCTCCCTTCTTCGGTGTTGGTGTTGTTTGGCTCACCTACACCCCATCGGTCTTTCTCATGCAACTCACACACACACCACACACCAATTCAATGTTTAGTTGTTCAGGATGGCCATTATTATTCACTCGATTTCCTCTTTTTGTCCGGATGCAACAGTTACAATTTCAATGTCAGAGTACAATACATAGTTGTTAGAATGACAGCAAAGTAATTACAATATGTATAAGTCATGCACAAGCACAGAAGTAGATTTTAGGAAGTAGCACAGCTGTATGATGACAGTACTGATGTACAGCACAACTATGCACAACTGTAAGGCTTTGAAAATGAGCAAAAGCAGAATGCACAAATTCATTTCTCAAAGCGTGATATTTCGGACTGAACAAGTTGTTTTGATGGTGGATATTCTACAGGCGCCAGCGTAGTTGAAATCCTCCAAAGGTCTGAGGCTTCGCCACATGCCCTGTCTGTCGGCTAGCCTCATTTTCACAGCTGAAAATTCACGGTCCCTAATGTGTGGGTATGTCTTCCTCTCCTCTGGGAAGACCATCTCCCTGTCTTCTTGCGGAAGCATCTGTGGTATCTGAAAAACCATAGGAATCATTTCTTGTCAACTGCTAGTGCTGTCATGATGAAATTCAGTTAGATACTCTACCTCTGTGTTACACACACACACACACACACACACACTATGTGCTAATATAAAGCTCGATATCTATCAGTGTCACTGAAACGTGAACTTTGGACCAAACAACAGCTATGCCAGTTTCAATTGACACACATATGCATCATTGCTGGGGTGAAACTGATGAAAATGTAAAAAAAAAAAAAAAGGGGGGGGGGGACGACATGTTAACAACATGCTCCAGAAATATGGGGGAGGGTCCTGAACTGTCAATATAATCCAACCTCACCTCACATGTCAATAACCTAAGCACACAACTGCCCCTTTTTTTTGGGGGGGGGGGGGGGGCTTTTGATTTCCCCAAAATTATTGGGCAGAAATCTGTCCTGATGTGGAAGAGTGCCATCCATGTCTATGTGCAGACAACTGAATCATGCAACGCTACTTACACTGGCTCCCCTTTCCTGTTGGTCCATATGCCCCTGTCACTGTGGATGTTGTGGTCCAGAGCAGTTAGCAGGTTTCGCACACGATACACCCATTTGCACAATACATCAGTGTGTGCTGATGAAACGCCTCCAGTGCAGCCGTGCGCCTGTTCAAAAATGAATGGATAATGCACTGGCTTTTGTACATAGGCTATTTTCTATCCCCTACCACCACCCCCATCCCTGAATCCACCCCCTTTCTTCTCTTGTGACTTGCAGCAAAGAGAAAACAGGTGATGCCCCACTCAAACACATGCCTATGATTTTCATAAAATAAAGCATGGTCCAGTGTACTGTTCCAGTACTGTCTCATTAGTCATATAAGAAGGTGGATGAAAATTCACATTCCAGAAATTAAAAACATGTCTGATGTCAATATTTACTCTTGTAGTGAGCATTGATGAAATCACACACACACACACACACACACACACACACACACACACACACACACACACACACACACACACACACACTGAAGCCTTTACCTAGAATGATATGTGATTGTCCCAGGAAAGAGTTCAGTACACTGTGCTGGTGGTCAGCCCGGTAGCCAGCTATGGTAGAATCCAGATGGGTGCGCTGGATCCCATGGAAAGCAGAGTCCAGGAAACTTGAGACTTTGCATCTGTGCCCACAGCCCCAGCATACAGTAGTCATTTCCTGACAGTAAATAAAATACAATTATTCAAGCAAGACTCTCATCTACTGAATATCCACAGTGCTATAAACTAAAAATAATACTAATAACAATGATAAAATCATCTGAAGACAGGTCAGTACATGTAGTACATGAAGTAAAACTAAAAGGCAAGGGAGCTCCATCTAAAAAATCAACAACAAACAAGCTAGTTCCCAGTTCTGGTGTCTGTCTGGATGGTGGCGAGTAGCCTACAAGCAACTGAGAGCACTGGTGAACAAGGGTAATTCATCTTCCTCGTCAAC
Organism: Batillaria attramentaria; assembly: GCA_018292915.2. NCBI lineage: Eukaryota > Metazoa > Mollusca > Gastropoda > Batillariidae > Batillaria > Batillaria attramentaria. The sequence continues at coordinate 284,542 of JACVVK020000250.1, forward strand.
ACTTTTCAAGTGTTGTTTTTTGTTTTTGTTTTGTTTTTTCAATTCACTTGATGACAAAATACCAGTATACCATTTACAGTAGAAAGAAAAGGTTTTGTGCAAGTTATTAGCCCCAAGCCACAAACAGGAAATATAAACCATGTCATTTGCGCTTACCCACCCAAGATAGTAGCTAGGCTGAACCCACAAACTCTTCATTGAGCAGTGGGGTTCTCTTGCAGTCTGGTTCACTACACTGCTCCATATGTATCCTGGGAAGGGCTTTCATCTGATCAGGAAAGGCAATGCACAAAGCAGAATCACAAAGTGCTGTACTTTCCTCCTCTGATTTATGCGCACTATGCCAGGAATGCTATGGTCTGCCTCAGATTCCTCTGCCCCAGCAACCTCTTCTTCGTTGTCCTCTTTTTCCAAACCGAACTCGATTACCATGAAGGCAGCCTCTTCCATTTCGGTGATGCATTCATCAGGCCTGTAAAATGCCATAAAATATTGAAAGACAGGATGCAGGCCAATTCCATGCACACACATACTAAAATGCACGTTGTTGGTGACAGGGGATGGTATTGTTGTATTTCCTAATAAGCAAACTCATTACTTTATTATTTGCTTTATCATTCATTACAATGATTCAAGAACTCAATAACAACTTACAGTATAGCTGTCAAGTGGAAGTAAGGCTCATAGTCAGGATCATCAACATCACATGGATCTTCTTCCTCCTCCTCTTCTCCTTCTACTGTCACAACAGTGGAATGCCTGTGATAAAGAAGGCATTGAATGATTCATCAACTGAAACTGAAAAACTGCCAAGTAAAGAACCTACACACAATGGGCATAGTGAGTGAAAAAAACCCAATGATCTCTTGCTTAGTTAAACTTTGGCTAAGTCGCTCGGAACTGTTCTGAGATAGACCAGCAACAAGGTCACTGGGTACACAAACTGACCCCCCCCCCCCCCCCCAGTCGACTATCACAATGTCTACTGTTGTTGTTTTCTTTTCATTTTTCGACTTGTGCACCTGGAAAGACAATCTGAATGTTCCACAAAAGGGATAACCCCAAAGTGATACTTTGACAAGGAATGCACACACACAGTAATGTAACTCTTCCTTCCGTTACAAATCACGTATATACATACATTCTTCCCTGCTGTCCTCTCAGACTTGGCAGTCACAGGCTTTGGAGGCAGTATCTACCTTCTGTAAAGAACCACACACACACATGCATTGCTTCAACTTGCAGATCTATGTCAGTGTACAAGTACTGCATAAACACATCTCACAGTAAACATGATCAGTTGAAGTAAAATGAAACAAGAAAAATGTAGGGTAGGTGAGGCTATTGTTTTTGTTTCTTTTTCTGTAAATCACTAAATGCTTGTGTGTCACTGTTGTGGTGGTAAGGCCAACCTCCAACAAACACACACTTGAATGAAATTTAAAAACGAACACACACACACACACACACACATATATGATTATGTAAGGTGATGAGAATACAATTAGTAAAACTGAAAACCTTAGAAACCCTAATCCAACGAAGCACCATAGAATTAAGATATCACTTACTTCTGATGTGTGGACTTGCCCTCTTTTTTACCCAAAGTTGGCCGATTTCTTGCTGTCTGCTTGTGAGTGTGACTGCAAGCACAAAGGTGATTATCATCAGGCAATTAAGAGACACGCTACAGTGCACTAACACAAGCACACCTTGCCTCACTGATCACAGCTGAGAGAGTTCTGTCAGCAACTGACAGTGGCTCACAACCTGAACTAGTTCCCAACCAAAGTAAACCAAACTCATAAAACTAACACATACAGTAAGCTTAGATTCACAAGAAATTCAGAAAACAGCTCTTCACTTACACTGATGCTCCTGGCACTTTTTCCTCACTCTCTGTTGGTTCCACACCAGACATCTGACAGTGGCACTGTCAAAATGGAAAGAGACAACTTTTTGATCCACACATTATTATACATGTGTTCACTGTTGTCTGAAAGGATATTTTGGAATAATACATGTGGCAACAAAGTATAAGCATGCCTAACTCTACAATAAAAAAAAACAAACAGTATACATGTAAAAGCATACTGCAGAATGCAAGTAGTCACCACTACCAGTGTCACTATTATATAGCATCATTATAAATATGTTCTGAGATAGACCAGCAACAAGGTCACTGGGTACACAAACTGACCCCCCCCCCCCCCAGTCGACTATCACAATGTCTACATGTAAAAGCATACTGCAGAATGCAAGTAGTCACCACTACCAGTGTCACTATCATATAGCATCATTATAAATATGACTACCTAGTATCTGATGAAGTACCTTTCAGAATTTGCTGGGATTTCTGAAATTGCAGGAGTAAACACCTGCCCCTGCAAAGCTGCTTCCAGCTGCAGCTAGGGTTGATGTGCTGCATCTAGCTGTGAAACCAGAAGTTCCTGCCACTTCAGGTGGATCCCTCCAAACTGCAACTACAAAATTCCACCCACCTATCAATACTGAATAAATCATCATTAAAAAAAAACAACCCACACAATCCAGACAACATGAAAAGCAATGTTAAAACAGCCAATTTATACTATGACATTTTCCATCTGTACATTTGGTATACAAGCTTGGTGGAATTAAAAGCACACACACACACACACACACACACACACACACACACACACACACACACACACACACACACCTCTCTCTCTCTAAATATATACATGCATAAGTATTTGAAGAAATTTGACCTGTGCAATTTGACAACAAACTACTGAAACAAAAAGTGTGCTAACCTGGGTGGCTGTGAAGATCTTCAGTGATGAAAAGTACCTGCGCACACGCACACACACACACACACACAAAGTGATGAGCATGACATTACCAGTACAAAAAGCAGATACCACTAGCTACAGTCAGTCACTACTCACTATAGTGAGCAAGTGGTTCAATTATCTGTAACACACTAAGTAGTAGTACACGTACTGTGTGAAAAAACTTTCTTGTCTCATAATTTTCATTCTCCCTGAATGAGAAAACCAATGGAACAGTGTTACATTTTCACTTGCTTCTCATTCATATCAAGCTCCACTGTTTCTGTCACTACACAAGTTTATTTTTGCCCTGTCACACAGATCACTGCATGGCGGCCAGGGTGACTCGGTGCGAAACTACTGTCCGCCAGAACGCTGCTGTTTCGGATACTTAGTCGGCACGAAACTGTTTCTTCAGACACAAGTCAGATTATCTAGTCACACTAACAGGTATACTAACAGTGATTACTTACGCGTTCATCAGCACGGATGCCGAGCGTCCGTGAGGCTTTGGTCTCGAGAGGCCAAGCGCATCATAGTCAGTCCCTCCGCTTTTGCCACGGCTGCAGTTCCTTTCCTCGGGAAACTTTAGGCTGTTTACTCGCGCTCTGGCATATGTCGGCGCCGCTTCTTCGCTGAACTTGTGAATTTTGGTTTTGCAAGAGTGGGTTCTCGGGTTGTCTTTGGAATCATACCTCGCATTTTCGCTTTCGCTTCTTCGAGAGCCATGTTTTCACTGACTGTGACGTCATAGCTTTCAGTCTCGGTCAGCAGCTTGAGGCGCTGGTTGGTGGCTATTTTTAGATTCTCACTCGTCCGAGTCACCGGACGAAAAGGGAGGGTAGGCTCAAAGAAAGTAGTATTTCTCTAATACTAAAAGCCGCAAAGTCACAAAAACGGTCGCGGCGGCCAAATGAAACATCCCTCTAACTGGAAATAAGCCTTAGACCTTCGTAAACGGTAGTTTTTCCCCAGAGCCTCAGTTCTGCGTATAGGGCCTTTAATACATCCGGATTCCACTGTACATTCAAACAAGGAAAGACTTCAAAAAACTATTACAGTGTAAGAAAACAAGTTTTAAAAGTAATGTTCTTAACACACTTAACGATGCCAGTTCAGATTCTAAGACTTTCTGGTCTACTATTAAAGGGTACGGCAAGTCAAGAGCACTATTGGGTTTAAATGACAGATATTGAGGTCCTAAGCTGTTAGACAGCAAAAGTTTTCGTGAACAAAGTACCATTTACTCAAAAATGCGCCAAAAACACCCTCTGCTTTTGGTTCCTGGGCTGCGCCATGTTGCCGCGCTCTTTCGCGAATGAGATGGGAAAGGTGCTGACGGTGACGTCACCCCACCACCACTGTCGGCAGTGCTCGCTTTGGGCAGGTTGTTCCAGAGTATTATTTTGTGTTCGAGATGCCACAGTGCAAAGCGTTTGCTTGTTTCAGCAAACAGGGCATGTGTAAGAATGCAGATGGAAGCCACAAAAGCTTTTAAAATTTCCGAATCTAAACAAATCAAAGGAAAAACGGAGGTTATGTGCGAAATGGTTGGAGACCTTGAAGAACGATCGCTTGCCCCGCCGAGTGCAGGAATACGCCTGGAACAATCGAGACTGACCTCGTTTGTGGAGATCATTTTACCCCGGATTGTTTCACTGGCGCTTTTGCGAACGATGTTGCTGCTTCACTTGTCAAACACGCATCAATCGGCTCTTCCCCATCGTCCCCACTGTTTTCTGCCCGACCCCTTACTGAGCTCTTCTTCAGAATATTCTGGCTCGAAATTATAAAGAACTATCCCCAAATCCATTCTAGCTTTCAGGAAATAAGCAAAGTGTATATGAGCCAGAAATAGCACGCCTAATACGTGTAGCAGGCACACCTGCACGCACAGCGAGTGTGCCAGCTTAGTGTCGTCTGCTGCTGAGTGGTGGCGTGACGTCACAGCTAGGATCAACATGGCAGCCTCCATGGCATCGCATTTCGGCTGCCGTTTGGTGTGATAAATGTTGAATGGTGTATTCATGTTCAAATCTTTTGGGCTGCAGCCGTCTAGGACATCACTATCTATCCCCTAAACCCAATATTGCACTTGACTTGCCTTACCCTTTAAGTCTTTCTTATCAAAAAATTCTCTCCCAAACAAAATTACGGCAGATAAATGGTTTACCCACTTCAAGGAAGTGTTTAACTCGTGTGCAGATGAAGAACAGTCAGACAAAAGTATTGTTGATGACAATGCAGACGACGTCATACCGGTAGCTGATGATGATGGTTATCATGAAGACTTAGAGTCTGATATTCCCCCCGAGGAAGTTGGTGACGCAATTAGAGCACTAAAAAATGGTAAAGCTCCAGGGCCGGATGGGCTAATTAGTGAATTTTTAAAGAATTCTTCATCAGCTATTGTGCCGTTTCTAGTTAAATTTTTCTATGTGTTGTTCTCTTCAGGGGTCTACCCGAACGCATGGTCTGAATCTCTTATTCTTCCGCTGTACAAGAAGGGTGACCCAGATAGTACAGACAGTTACAGGGGGATCTCACTTTTAAACATAAGTAGCAAATTGTACAATTACATTTTGAATAGAAGGCTTACTAATTGGGTTGAAGAAAACAATATCATTAATGAAGCACAAGGCGGGTTTCGTAAACAATACAGCACAGTGGACCAAATTTTCACACTTGTTTCTTTAGTCCAGAAACAGCTCACTAAACACAGAAAACTATATGTTGCTTTTATTCATTTCAAAAAGGTTATCGATTCTGTAGTGCACGACAAATTATGGATGGTTTAAAAAATAGACTTTAGGGTAAAATGTTTAATGCAATCAAAAGCATGTACGAAGTCGTTAAATCCAGGGTGAGAGTCGGGGGCGAATTAACTGATGCCTTCATGTGCCCCAGAGGTGTGAAGCAGTGCGAAATTTGCAGTCCGATGTTATTCTCATTGCTCATCAATCAACTCGCAGAAGATATTATGGTTCATGGCAAACATGGTATACAACCTTTTCCAGATTTTATTGAAATATTGATACTCCTATTTGCAGATGATATAGCCCTGGTTTCTGATTCTGTAAATGGCTTACAGAACCAGTTGAACATTCTTTGGAACACATCTAACCGCCTAGGTCTTACAGTTAACTTACAAAAAATCTAACGTAATCATTTTCAGGAATGGTGGTCTTATTTCCAGTCGGGAAAGATGGGGTTATGGTGGTCAAAATCTCTCAATCGTGAACTGTTACAAATACCTGGGTGTTATTTTGTCAACGCGCTTGTCTTTTTCGCACACAATGAGTGACATGGCCGGACGGGCAAAAAAGGTATTTTTGGTATTTTAAGATTGTTGTGGGCCATTGGTGAGCAATCGCCAACCATATTTTTAAAACTTTTTGACATGCAGATTCAACCCATCCTGACTTATGCAGCTGAAGTGTGGGGCATTGAAGCCAACTTAAAGTCTATTGAAGCCATCCACTTTTTTGCCCTGAAGAGATTCTTAAACATGTACATACATACACCAAATACCTTAGTTTATGGAGAATGTGGAAGGTACCACTTGTTTGTTAATGTTTACTGTAAGTGTATCAAGTATTGGTTGCGCTTGCTCAGCATGCCCTGCAACAGACTGCCTGCTAAAGCTTACACTATGCTGCTGAATATGCATAACCAAAACAAGAACACCTGGGCTTCTTCTGTGTGCTTTCTACTGTATCGATATGGTTTTGGCCATGTGTGGCAAAATCAGGGTGTTGGTGATGTCAATCACCTCCTTTTGGTTTTCAAAACGAGACTGAAAGATTGTTATCAGCAGGAATGGCACTACGCCATATCAACTAAGGAGAGGTTTGCTTTTTTTCATTCGATAAAATCATCTGTTTCACTCAGTCCTTTTTTTTTAACACAGATATCTAATCAGAACGTTCGTACTTGTCTAATAAGATTCAGGTTAGGTGTTTCACCTTTGAAAACTCATTGTTTGCGACTTAAAGACAGACGCGCTGAGAGCCAAGCTTGCCCGCTGTGTAAGGCGCCTGTTGATGATGAACTACACTTTGTTCTGTGTTGCCCCGGCCTCTCAGAGATTCGCTGTCGTTTTATACAGCAAAAGTTTTATAAGCATACAAGCTCTTTCCGTCTTGCTTTGTTGATGGCCTCGACAATTGAAACAACTGTTAAAAATTTAGCAATGTACTTATTTCTGGCCTTCGAAAAAGGCAGTCAATGTCTACCTGACCTTATCACATGGTGATGCCTATGGAGTATATATCTGTTGTATACAGTATGTCTGCCGGTATTTCTACATGTACAGATGTATTTGTCTGTCCGTTACTTTCATGTATGTTATCACCCCTATTGTATGGGCTCCTGGCCTATCAATAAAAGTGCTCGTATTCGTATTCGTATTTGTATTCGTATACTTACCTGCACATGCGGTGACAAGGGAACTTCACAACGCCTGCAGTGACCTGCACAAGCATCAAATGCAGCCGCTTTACAGGGTCCTTTGAATCAACAACCAAACTAATGGCCGCAATTATCCAGGAAGCATCATTCTGATTGGGGTAAAATTTCAGTATGTCAACAACGCATGTCTTGTCTAACATTAACCGTATTTTGAGCAGAGTTCTGCGCATTTCTGTACCCGCAAATACGCATACTTTGTGCACACCCTCAAAAGCCCATTTATAGGGCTCATATAGTGAAAATGGCTAGATAAACGGTCGTTTTTAACGGTGATGCGGATGAAGAAAAAATTCACGGAGACCACCACAGCATTAGGGACCTGTGTTCTACTGAAATCTAATAAAAATTTAGGATCAAATTTGTTCAGCATTTTCCCTAGCGTATTATATCACCCACCACCTGGCATGAAAAGGTAGGACACTGAATAGTTGTGTCAGATTTGAAATTGTATGCACGCTGGACCACGCGGGAACAGACGTTTTCAATATTAATGGAAATAGTTCTGAATGTTCGGTAACCATAGCAGCAAAACGTGCTATAGGTCCACGCTGGACACGAATCATTTCTGTAGACAAGTTGGAGACATGTTGCTTGATTTTGCAAGACAGAGATCCGCTCGACTATAATGACAACGTGACGTAGTGTGCGACTCTATCCTCTGTGCTACACGATTGACTACTCAATTTATTCAGCTGCCATAATTCGTGAGCTAAACCGAGTGGCCATTATTCAAGTTGCAAGACTGTTCTCAAAATGGTCCAGTCTCAACTTTTGCAAAAGTACCATGCCTGGTCGAAAGAGTGCTCATGCATATTACTAGCAGATTGGTTTTTAAAAAAAAGTGCACGAGCCCCTCACTACCTAATCGGAGTTGGCACATTAAGTAAAACGTGGCAGGAAAACAACACTACACCTAACATGTGGTTTTAGACTATCAGATTATATTTGATGCTTGTGCACTTGGCAGGTACCTGCAGATGACATATTGTATCGCGGAAAACATTTACGAACATTGAACAGTTCAGTCAGAAAACGCTTCTTTGATGTTGCGAAGTTCCTTTGTCATCAAATGTGCAGGTAAGTGGGGAATATGACTTCCAAGTGAGCACTTTTTTCGGTAGGGATATTTTGGGGGTCTACTTATTAAAATAGTTGCTGCGTTGTGAGTAGTGGACGGTTTTTCTCAAAGACTGAATAGTGCACACGCAAGAATAGCATCCCAATTGTGTCATATCAAAAGTTCATTGAAATCGCTTTGGTACTTTGATCACAAACAGCCATCGAAAGTGCAGTCTGTTTAATAATGGCGGAATACGCGTAATGATGGGAGTAGGGACACTTGATTGGTTGCTGTGATAATGTGTGCTTGCGAAAACGAATATAATATGATGCAAATATTCGGGCACATGCTCGGTGTTTCAGAATAATCTTCTGGAACTTATATGAGAGAGTCATTGCTTATAGATGACCGTTAATTCAGGCTATCAGTTCCCTATATGGGCTGAAAGCGGTGCTTACTAAAGAGCCTACCGTAATTACTACGCTTGATTCAGTTTCTTTTTATACATTTGTCGTGGTGGAAAAGACAATGACTAGTCCTACGAAGAAAGATTCCCAAATCCAAACAAGCACGTCTTCATTACAGCGGTCATCAGCTTTCCCCATTTTGGTCACATGCTCTCTTACATGCTGCGTGTGGGGTAGATTTATATTTTGCTGCTAGTAACTACCACTATTAACTTGTCTTTGTTTTACATATTGGAAAAAGTAGAGTGATCTCACCGGAAGGAAAGCCTACATCCCACATCAAATTAATATTCATGAACTTTTTTACTGCTTGAAATAGGTGACTTAAAATACCGTTTTCTAATTTAGCGAATCATTAACTGCTACAGGGGTAGGTTACCAAGTAGCCTGATATGACGGCCACAGTGTACACAGCGGGTTTGTTGTTGTTGTTATTTACCAAGTTTTAGAGGAGAGGTTTGGCACTTACGTGTTACTAGCCCATCCACAATGTCCCTTTGGCTGTGAGTGGTAATGAGGGGAATCCGTATAGTGATTGGTTCAAATATTGACTATACACAGCAACGATTACAAATGACGCCGCTGCAACAGATATTGTGCACACACCTCAAGTTTGACTACTGGATATGTTAGGCCAAACACCCTGCGGTGCTCCAACGAAATGACAAGAGATTTGCCTGAAGCGGCCCTCGGGTATCAGATCTTTCGGTTTCCATATACGCCAATTCTCTGACTGATGGGGACCGGGCTGACATATTACGCTGCTGCAGCTGCTACGCTAGACAGATCATGTGCAGACGCACATCATGCTTTAGAAAAATGGATTTCAGCATTCTGAAAATACTATTTGAAACATACTTTTTTGTTTGAAATTCTAACGCACGAGCCTGACGTTAAATGTTTAGTTCACGGATTTGACGTCATCCCTCTCTCTCTTTCTGTCTCTTTAGATTCTAGATCCGCTGTAGCGTAGCGGATTTAGTGTCTTTGACAGGTCTTACATACGAACAGAAGAAAAAAAAATACTGCCAACAATAACAATGAAAACAGACGAAATACGAAACATAAAATTTGCAGAAACAACTTTACGGGATAGGGCCATTCCTCGTTGTTTAAGTTGTTTCTCTATAGAAGGTAGCTGGCAAGAAACAGAGAATTGGAAACAAGTGGTATGAAACATTTACCTCCATGCGGTATGATGAGGGGTTGAAAGCGGTAGTCACCAGGGCCCGTATGTAAAAGTCGAGGTTAATTTAACCCACGGCTACGGGCCTACCCAGACTAGGACAAAAGAAACCCGAAAGCAAAATTAAACTTTTAAAAAAAATTAAGAAGGAAGCGAAGAAAGGAAGAAAAACATCCTTCCATAACGGCTCAAGCACCTTCCTTGAATGGGCCCGCTTCCTGGTTTAAAACAAAAACAACAGAAAATTTAATCATACAGCTAGTTTAGTTCGAGGTTAGACTCTAATCTCTAAGCCCTAACCTCGACTATTCCATACGGGCCCAGAAGACGACGGATACGATTCAGCCATCCGACAGAGGTGTCGGTACTACCGGGCCAGATGCGAAGGGTGAAATGATTGTAACACATTTTAGGGATAGAGTCAGCACACAGCCGAACAAATTCCCGTGTGGGACTTCCACAAAGGTATAGAAGTGTGACACGTGTAGAAACTAACGCACGTGAGCCACACAATACACAACCAGAATGCATAACGGAAATATAGAATAGAATAAGTCACACGTCCGTGACACCAGTGTATAGTCTCTCGATTTCATCATGTCATTTTATGAAAACGTCAGGTCAAACTCTCCACTGCTAAAATACTGTGCGACGTATAGTGAAATTGTAAATCATTGAAATATTTGATCCAAGGATAACATTGATGTTTATTTTGTTTTGACTATATAGAAGCATGGCTGCGTCTGGTAACGGCAATTCCGCGAGTGACAGCGAAGAGGAGATAACTCTTCCGCTCTGTCAATACGAGGAGACCACGCCAAAACAGTTAGTGAGCAGTGACGTCACACCCAATGTTCACGTCAGCGGTGATGAAGAAACTGAGCAGCGCCATGAAGAAATGCAAGCAACAGGTAAATCATAGAAGCCGTTCTACACTGAATGAAATTCCTGTGTGAATAATAACAGGCGTAAGAACACAAACTGACCGTGGGGTCATGTGCAGTGTTTCATTGGAGTACCCTATTGGCATAAAGAGAGACGTGCATTACTCCAGTGAGGCCTGAGCGGAAAGGACACATTCACATTTTTTTAACCCCTGTCAGGTGTGTGCCTTTGAATGGTCTGTTGTTGGTAGTAATTGTTTATAGATCGAAGCATTTTTTTAGGGTTTGGGAGTAATTTTAAAAGGATACAGACGATACAAGCACAGTAAAGATTTTTGGGTTGTTCCATGGATTGAGTTTCATTTGGACACTAATCTGATCTCTCATCCGGTTTCCGGAGAGATACTTCTGTTTTGAACACTTAGCAATATCATCCGGTTCTCTTTCAGGCCCCCTATCGGTGCACGTGCGGCATCAGAGTGGGGGAGGAATCTACGCGGGTCATCAGGTCGACGTCCGACACATACACAAGCACAGAACCAGGATAGATCACGTGACTCAGTACCAAGCCGACGTCACCCAACATCATTATCACGTTGCCGATATCCCACTAGGACGTGCATCACGTGACGGTCACGATTCCAGTTACCAAGCCATTATAAACAGCCTACCGAACAGATTCCCTGGAATTGAAAGTAAGTACCATCCATCTTTCATTTCTTGTGCTGTCAATCCCTTGCCAATCAAAACGGCATCTGCTGAAAGACTTTATCGTGCACATTACAAAAGAGGAGATAGTCTCATCAACAAACACATGTCTCACTAGGCACGTCGTGACAGACTCTTAAACGCGCACATAAAAAAACACCACAAAGTGTATATCAAGAAAGTCACCACAGAACAATCAGTTTCAACAAACACACAACTTACTGTAATGATACAAAGCATGTGTTTGCTGACAGTGATACCTGTGGCATATAGCACTGGTGAATCAAATTCAAACATAACGCAGTTTTCCCCAAAGAAAATGAATGCCCGTAGCTTATGATATTTTTGTTTTGATCAAAACACACATATAAACTCGCCCCAAAAAGTCAAGGAACAAAAATTCAAAGAAAGATAACTCAAAAACAGTTTCACCGAATGTATTCATTTTTTTCAACAAAGATACTTTCGACACTCTAGATTACGAGTGTACAATTTCAGATTTCAACAACAACGAGAAGTTCATGTGAAATGAGTTTAAATCATACTGGTCGGATTTCAAAAGTCTGAACAGTCACAGTTCTTCATGAACATTGTCAATAGTGGGTGTAGCCATCCCGTTTGATCAAACACTCGGTACAGCGTCGACGCATGGACAGGACATGCCTTTGGAGAACATGTTGCGGTAGGTTCTGCCACTCCTGGACGAGGTAGCCAAAGAGTTGTTGAAGGTTTGGTGCCGGAGGGTGGTTGTCCCTTATCCGCCGGTCAATGTGGTCCCAGATGTTCTCTACTGGATTCAAATCCGGACTGCAAGCTGGCCAGTCCATGCGGGTGACACCTCACTGCTGCAGGAAGTCCCCCACGATGCGTGCGCGATGTGGCCTGGCGTTGTCGTCCTGCAGACCAGCCTGGTGTTCAATCTGCTGCAGGAGAGGAACAGCAAGGGGGCGCAGGATTTCGTCCCTGTACCTTGGCGCGTTCAAATTGCCCTGTATATGGTACAGGGGGGTCCTGTGGTGAGCTGAGAAGCCTCCCCACACCAGAACGGAGCCTCCACCGTAAGGCGCCATCTGCTGGATGCAGTCAGGGTGAACCGCTCTCCTCAGCGCCTCCAGACGTGGGCTCACCTGTCTGGGTGCAGCAGGTTGAATCTGGATTTGTCCGAGAAGACTACCTGCTCCCACTGACGTCGTGTCCACTGTGAATGGCGAGCAGACCAGGCCCGGCGAGCTGCTTTGTGGGCCGGCGTGTGCCTTGGGCGCCTGGCAGGGACACGAGAAGCGAACCTGGCTCTACGGTTCCTCACCGTCTCCTCGCTCACGTGGACATTGGCTGTCACCCGTAGTTGGCCCCTGATGCGGTTTGCAGTGGTGGTTCGTGACGTCACGGCCTGTCTAACGATGAACCGGTCGATCCTGTTGTTGGTCAAACGGGGCCGCCCTGGTCGAGGCCTGTCCTGGACCCTTCCGGTCGCTCGCCATCGTGCTTGCAACCTCATATGACTGACGGGGACACCCCAAGTCGACGTGCAACGACTCGGAACGTGGAGCCATCTTGGAGCCAGGCAAGGGCTCGACCTCTGTCGACATCAGGCAGCGAGCGTCGTTGGAACATCGTGTTGAAATGAAACATGGCTGAAAAAACGCTGGCTTATAAAGGGTTGCAAGTGCACGATATTCACAGCCAAGACATCCGTTTAGCACCTGCCAAGCTCAGTTTTAGCCACCAGTCCCTATGCCAATGTTGCTGAGGCCGAGAAATTTAGCCCATTATTCATGCTTTTCGGTTGTGTTTCGGCATGCCCTGCGCCGTCGCTGTGAATCTTCTGCGGGTAAATTTGCTGTGCAGGCAAACTGTGTCTAGTCGTCAGTGCGTATGCCAAGTTTGGTTGACTGAGCCTAACGGGTTTGCGAGATTGAGTGACTTGTTGGTCTTGGGTAGAAAATATATACACTTGAGCCAGACGATTCCTCTGGGAATTCCGGGCGATTCAAATCTTTTCACCTTCTCCTGGAATGAGTGAATGGAAGCACTTCTTCTGGAAGTGACTTAAACAACGCTGGACCGCAGACACCTTCACAAATAATACGCTGAGGATGGTGTACCCCATCAGACTCAGGGATAGCTCCAACTTGACACGGCGCTCGACTGGATGGCTGCACGTGATCTCAAGGGAGACAAACACACGTCGCTGGCTTCAAGCTCCACAACGACGGGGCAGACAATAGTATACAAACATGGTGTCGTGTACGCTGATCAGGCGGACATATTACTATGCGGTCAGCTCACCGGGTCTCCGGCGTCGTTCCTGTACAATATTAACCCGTAATTACTACCACTATCTCGGATAGTATTTCTTCTCCATAAACTAACTTTGATCTTGAACAAAGTTCCATTTCAACAACAATAACATCTGACATCGATCTCGAAAGTTCCAGTTATGAATTGATATCAGAAATTATCAACAAATTCACCTTCCAGTTACCAAGTACCCATACAATATCAAACAGTTCAAACTTATATCCTCATCATCAACCTCAAACCATATTCTCACAACTGATTCCTCACAAGAATGAAGTTCAAAACATCCTACCAAAAATTCTCTCATTTAAATAACCATTTGAGAAGTCCAACATTCAGATATACATCATAATAGCATCAAGTTACCCATAGGGTTACCAAACAATCCACTTGGTCTTGAAACAGACAAACAATATTCAAAAATCAAACATACCTGTAGTGCTATGGCATACGGAACACAAGAGAAGCCGGGTGGGGGAAAAAAGACCTGTTCCCTCCACCGGTCAATAGTAGGACTGCGCACAATCTTTGTCGCAATTGCTCACTTCGTAAGCTGACAACAACTCAGGTCTACTTGTGTTACGACAGTCTCTAGTACAGAGTAAAACTCAAGCAACCGCTATAGCCGTGCATAGGCATTTTCCCGCACGTGAAAACGTTAGGTAGACTGGGATAAACTCCAGTGCAGTACTACCTGTCTAAAGCACTAGTTAACACTACACATGAAAATACACTTTTGAAAACAGCAAACACACAACTAATGAAAACCCCATAAATGCGGTTTGTCACAGTGACTTTGAGTCAAGGTCATACAAACTGTCGGCAGAAAACTTGAAAAAAAGGCATTTTCTCAGAAACGACGAACAGCAGAGGCACCAAACCTGGCGTGCTTACAGACTGCAAATAAGATCTTCAAAAAACAAACAAACAAACAAAAACATTTACAATGATCTTGACTGAAGGTCAAGGTCATTAAACCCCTCCCTTTGGAAATTTAACATTGCCACTTTCTCAAAGTCTAGAAGTACCGAAGGCATCAAACTCAAGCAACCGCAAACTCAAGCAAACTTTGCATTATGATAGACATTGACAAAACATGTCCTGACATACCTTTATTCAATTTCCTTGTGTCAAGGTCAAAGCCATTCTTGCTGTTTTGAGAAAACTTTAACGTTGGAATCTTCTCAGAAACAGTAAACAGCAGAGGCACCAAACAATGCTTTGTGGTAGACAGCAATGAGACCTATGCAGACATAACCTTTTGAATGACGGCTACTCAAGGTCAAGGTTAAAGCTGTCTGTTGTGAATATTTACATTACCATTTTTGCAGAAACTATAAAAATCTTACTTGGCATGATGATAGATAGTGACAAGAGCTTTATAAACATACTCTTTTGAATGACCTTGACCCAGTATCTCACAGTGAGCCACGGAGGCTTCTGTCTCTCTAGTTTCATCATCTAGCTGTTGTAACTGGACCGTCTAACGTTTAAGAGGTCCGTTCCTTGTTTCGGATCCTAGGTAAGGCTGGAGACTGCCGTGTAGTAGGGACAAAATAACGCCACTAGTTTTGACGTGTGAATATTTCAGCCTCGCGTTGTGTTGAATATCAATTGTTCTCACTCTAACCCACCTCGGTATCCAGAAAAACCCTAGCAATATCGGATAGAAGTGTAGTCAGGTGCTATGTGTCTGATCCAGTGTCTGTGAGAGGGGAAAGATGCTCTATACACTCTCAGCCACACGCTGTCTCACTTCTAAACTAACATGAAAACGTAGTAAAAGTCCAAATAGTATTTTAATTATTTACAGAATATACGTTACGCGTAATTTCTGAAACTGCGCCCATTTCATGAAATACGCACGATTTTGCTCATTTCGTGAAATACGCAGCAAAATTGCGCATTTTACGAAATGGCCAAATTTACTGGCCATTTCATGAAATGAGCAAAAAATTATTGCGTATTTCACGGGCTGCAGGCTTTGTGGAATCACAACTCTTGTACCATAGATGAGGCATCCGTGGCAGATACTGAGAGAATCGGACAACTTCTGGAACTTTCTGACATCTTCGTTGATCTCAGCGTGCTTCAGCGGCCACCCTTCGCGCACGTAGCGCATTACTGTAGCTATCACTGGATCTTTGCCTGACTTGACGAAGGATGTTGGAGTCGAAAGGTTTGACTTGAAGACTGAGAACTCGGATGGCGCACACCATGTCCGTGTCTTCCCCACTCTCCTCCCTGTCAAAGTCGATGTCGTCTCCAGAAGGCAAGCGACTGAGCGTATCTGCATTGCCGTGATCTGCAGTTTTCCGGTACTCGATCGTGTAGTCGAACTGGTTCAGCCATAGGGCCCACCGAGCTAGTCTGTTAGCTAGACTCCAGAGTGCAGTCCCTTTTCGGCGGGGCGTGAAAATGTGACTGCTTACACCCAGCGCCATTTTTAAAAATGGCGAATTTTTTTTAGAAAAGCAGAGACTTGTGTGTCATATGATTCGATTTGAAACGAAGTCTTGAATATCCGACCACTTTTCGTTTGGGCAAAATCTTTGCCAGCGGACAATTATTGTTGCGCTTTGATGGCACTGTTTACGTGGTACACTGATCCAACAGGATGTGAGTAAACGGCAAGGGGGTTGCACTCTGACAGGCAAGGGTGTTGCACTCTACAGGCAAGTATTATTGCACGGTGCAGACGATCACGTACCTGCCTTGTGGTGGAATAAGAGACGATTACAAAAGCATACACACCCGTGCTCTAGGACTGAATGTAATAATAGATCTGTCCATTCAGACAGAGACATGTTATGTATGTCTCTGATTCAGAAACACGCCTACTTTCACTCTGAAGACAGCCTGCCATCACTTGCGCCATTGAGGATCCCTCTGGGTTCAAAGCTGGTCAAGGATGACATAGTGCGCGACCTTGTGTTTGAGAGCACCGAGACAATTTAGGCCCGTCACGGTAGCGCAGTGAGCGCCATTTCCCCACTGTGCACAGAGGTACTTTCCACTGAAAGACTCTGTGCCCCAGAGAGTGTCTGTTAGCTGCAAGAAGTGGTGTCCCTTTCTTTGGTCCGAACAGCGCCGTCAGGGGCTTGTGATCAGTCACCAGCATGAACTGTCGTCCGTACAGATACTGGTAGAATTTCCGCAACCCATAGATGGTGGCTAGGGCTTCCTTGTGGATTTGGCTGTAGTTTCTTTCTGCAGCAGTAAGAGTCTTGGACACATTGGCAATTGGGCGCTCGCTTCCGTCCCGATAGCGATGAAACAGTACTGCTCCAATTCCAACGTTGGATGCGTCACTAGCCAGCCCTACAGGCTTTTCTGGGTCGAAGTGTACAAGGACTTGATCAGAGGAAAGCACATTCTTGAGCTGTTCAAAAGCTGCTTGTTCCTCTTCTCCCCACTTCCAGGGACTTGCCTTCTTTGTCAGGCGGTAGAGCGGCTCTGCCATAGTAGCCAGGTTTGGGATGAATTTCCCGTAGAATTGTACTGAGCCCAGAAAAGACTTCAAGCTTGAGACATCCGTAGGTGGTGGCATCTTCAAGACTGCCTCGACTTTGGATCCTTTAGAGATTCCTTCAGCCGATAGTGTGTCCAAGGTATTCCACACTGGGTTGAGCAAACAGGCATTTTTCACGACGGCATCTGAGTCCTTTTGTCGTTCAGACGCGCGAGGAGTCGCTCCAGGTTGCTCAGATGATCTTTGGCATCCTTCCCGCTGGTGAGTATGTCGTCTTGGAAGACGGCAGCTTCAGGCACATCACCGGTCAGATTTTCCATGATCTCCTGAAAATAACCAGGTGATGACTTGATTCCAAAAGGTAGTCGTTGTTGCAGAAGTACCCCACGGTGAGTGCTGAGGACTAGTCTGCGTTGACTTTCTGGTGCCATCTTGATCTGGTTGTAGGCATCAGCAAGGTCGATCTTTGTGTAACCGAATCCTCCTCCCAGCTCTGGGAGAGTAGTCACCACAGATCCGCAGTTTTGGCTTCAGGGCGCTTGTACTGTTTGTCTTACGAATTGGAACCACTGGTGTTCCATAGTCGTTGAAATGGACTGGCTTCCAGGCTCCTTTGGCGATGCCTTCTAAGTAGCCTTTCGTCAGGTCATCACGGAGAGCGAAAGGAACCGGCCTTGCCTTGTGAAAAACCGGCTTCGCGTCAGACTTGAACTGTATTTCCAGCTCAAAATCCTTCAGACATCCCAATTCTCCCTTGAAGAAATCTGGAAACTTGTCGCAGAGAGTGAGGCAATCCTGCTGAGAGATGCATAAGCTGTGCTGGAGGTCTTCGGATGCGGTTCTTTTGCACCCTCGGTCTTGACTTGACTCTCTATGCTCTTCAGTCCAAGGGCATTGTCCACTGAAATTCCCAGAGCCTGGATCGCGTTTCGTCCAAGTAGGTTGAGATCAGGGATCTTGGTGACGATGTAGGGAATGGAGCTCTGTTTACCGGTCATTGGATCTTTTGTTTGGTTCATGAAGGTGCCCAACACTGGTAGGTCGTGCTTGCTGGCAGACTCGTAGCGATGTGTGACATCATCCAGCTTCGGTTTTCCCAGTTGTTTCCAGACTGGCACAGAAACAAAATGTCCTGTGGTTGCAGTGTCCAGCTCCATCGTGAACTGTTGATCCTGGATTGGACTGGAACGTCCAACCTAGGAGTATCTTGGGGAACTTCGCCGAGGATGGCTTTGACGATCTCTGCTTTTGTGATACATTTCACTGAAGATTTTGCAGAATGTCGTCCCCCTTGTTGCTGTTGGCGCAGTTTTTTTTTTTTTTTTTTTGTTTGTTTGTTTGGTTTTTTTTTTGTTTTTTTTTTTTTTTTAAATACTGCAAACAGCCTCCAAATGTCCTATCTTCTGACAGAAGTTGCATTTGGAGTCTTTGTAGTAGCAGTCTGTTGCTTTATGAGCCTTTCCACACCTGTAGCACTTTGCTGAATCGCTGGTCGTGGAGTTAGACTGCAGGTGATTCTTTGGTCGACCCCCTTTGTTGTTCATCTTGACTTTGTTGACCGGCCTAGGCTTGGGACCGTAGACAGTTTCCTTGGCCACCTTTGCCGCGTCTTCAGTCTCTATGGCGATCTTGACAGCCTTGGCAAAATCCAACTCGGTATCCTTGACCTTGAAAAGAGTCTTCAAGACAGCTTCGTTGTTGACAGAACATGTGAATCTCTTCCTAAGAGCTTCATCTTGTGGATCTTGGATCGAAGGAAAGTCACAGGTAGCCGCGTCTTGACGTACACGGGCTGCCAGCTCCTGGAGTGTTTCGCCTGGCTTCCGTTCCATGTTGCTCCAGAACTTGAAATGTTCTCGCACTATGAACAGTTTTGGGTCAAATTGTTCTTTCATGAACTCGATGATTTGGTCCATCGTCAGATCGTTGATATTCGTTCTTGGATTCTGTTGAGCAGCCAGATTTGCCAGTTGCTTGTAGACAGCAGGAGTCTGATTGGTGAGGAAGGCATGAGCCTTGCGGTCGTCAGGGCTGCTATAGCCTATTTGGCCGTCAGTCCAGAGACTGGAATCGCTGCTCCTTTTATCCCCTCCACCAGGCCGGTGAGACCGGAAGGGTGCTTGTTCTATTAGGGTACATGTGTACTGTAGCTGCTACTGCTGTAGTCACGGTTTCCCCTCTCCTGTAATCGAGGGTCACGGCTCCCCGCATAGGAAAAAAATATAACACATTAATAATATATCTGTGGTGGCTGGACCAATATTTAAATAATGATAGGACACAAGTGACGCTGAATAACGCTCCATGAAAATATACACTTCGGCCTTACAAGCTACCGTGCGTGCGTGTTTCAGTGGAAAATGCCCAACTCTAACACTGCGAGCTGAGGTTCGTCTGCTTGGCAGCCATTTGCAAGGTGTCGGCGCATGCGTGCCTGAATAGAAACCGCGGGAAAAGTCGAAGATTTCCAGAGGTGGGCAGATCAGACAAAAGCTGACAAGAATAACAGGAATTGGTGTAATATCTCTTAGTCAGTCTCAAAATCAGTTGGCTGAAAAATCTCACAGGTCCTGTACTGCTTTCTATAAGCTTTACTTAATCGGAAAAATCACTCAGCGAAAAGAATTTTCAACTAAAACGTAATTCAGTTCAAGATCCGTCGAACTTGATCTGACAGACGGACCGGCATGCTGATCCCTCCCAACCGCATGGCAGAAAGATCTACACAAACACACGAGAATTTTCTTTGATGACTGAACAAAATTTCTGATGACCACTGATTTGATGTGATCACTGATGTGTGAACGTTTATGTCTCTCTAGATCTAGATTGTGAGCCGAGAAACATATTCACGTGGAAGGATGGTAGTGAGGAGAAAGAATACCGAGAAAAAAGGGGTCGGAGGGTAAAATACGGCAAGCACTATTATACAGCTACTGTACTTTTTTAAACTTTACAAAATCACTGTCGCGTATTTCACTTGTGTTAAATTTTACGCGCAGTTTTGCTTTCCAAGGACAAGGTCGGTGTAAACTAGCAATGCACAATCAAATGCAAAACACTAATGGAAAACGTTGAATCTGAGCAGTCCATCCAAATCAAGCGCGTTTTATCGGCAACATTTCCAGTTTGCGGTTTTACTTTGGTTCTGCAAGCTCCAGCTGAAATGTTTACGCCAGAAACAAAATTGCGTTCAAATGCGTGTACGTGCCGGTAATAGTACAGCTTGCGCCATGTCAGCATTCAACATCGCTCAGTCCCCTAAACAGACGTATCCGCGGCGTGGTCACATACTGAGCCGGATTGCACGAGGATGTGCACAGTAGCGTGGACGGGCCCCGACAGGAAGTGGGGGCAGTTTTTCGGCACGGTTTTGTCGCGGTTGCTGGACACTGTCAACTGTGACTGTGTTGACTGTGCTTGCACGGTCGACTCTGAAAAAAGTTTTCACACTTCTGAAAGCTTTTTGTTGGGAGCTTAGATACGTAATGCTCGACTGGGTTTGAATCTGAAGTGAGCGCGGGTTGGGCCAGGCCATGATCTGGATGTTCTGGTGCTGGAAGAAGACCTGGGTCATCCTGACTGTGTGTGGAAGCGATTTCATGCCCACTGGTGTGATGTGCGGTGTCTTCAAATCAGGACTGGCCCTTTAACTGGACACCGGTTTTGTAGGTTTTGCACTGCGAGTCGAAAGCGCACGTTCTACCGATGTACTGGCCGCTGGTGGTATCTGGCGGTGTTTCTGACAGCCTTGTCGGCAAAGTGTAAGCATCCTGCAGCCAAGATCGTTCAGGATGGGCAGGAATTAGTCTTGAAATAGCCGGCGTGCCCAAACATGAACCGTCAGAACCGAGCCCGTATCGGGTTTATTGCTATAGCATCGATGAACACGCCAACCGTCAAATTTTTCCTGTTGTGCTTTCATGTGCGACCAGCCAGCATAGGATGCACTATCAACCATCCGCGTGCAGATGGAGAACGCTGTTGTCTCAATAATCACTAGAGTTGTTGTACAGAGGTGACTGTATCTTTCACAACGCATTGCACAAAAAAGCAATCTTTGCGAATATTTTTTTGCGTTGTTGTTGTTGTGGTGGTGGTGGTGGTGGTGGTGGTGTGTGTGTGTGTGTGGGGGGGGGGGGGGGGTGTTGTTGTTTGATATCCGAAAAGTGACATCCAACCTTGCGTGATGATAGACACTGACAACACCTTTACTGACATACCTGTATTCAGTGAATTTGAGTCAAGGTCAATGCCATGCAAGCAGTTTTGCAGAAAACCTTCGAAAACCTTAATATTGGCCTTTTCTCAGAAACAATGAATAGCAGAGGCGGAAAACTCGGCAAGCTGATAGACAGCCGTAAGACCTTTCAAAAAATACCATAATGGTTAACCTTGACCCAAGGTCAAGGTCACTAATGCTGTCTAATTGGAAATTTTACATTGACATTTTCTCAAAATCTAGAAAAGCCAGATTCATCAAACTTTGCATGATGATAGACATTGACAACACATTTACTGTCATACATGTATTCAGTGACTTTGAGTTAAGGTCAAGGCCATACAAGCAGTTTTGCGGAAAACCTTCCAAAACCTTAACATTGGCATTCTCTCAGAAACAATAAACAGCAAAAGCACCAAACCTGGCTTGCTTATAAGCAACAATAAGACCTTTTCAAGAAATACCATTTTGAATGACCTTGACTAAAGGTCAAGGTCATCAAAGCTGTCTCATTGGAAATTTAAAATTGCCATTTTCTCACAGTGTAGGGGTACCAGAGGCACCAAACTTTGCATGATGATAGACATTGACAAAACATGTACTAGCATACTTGTATTCAATTTCATTGAGTCAAGGTCAAGGCCATTCAACATGTTTTGCGGAGACTTTCACGTTAGCATTTTCTTGGGAACAACAAAGTGCAGAGGCACCAAACCAGGCACAATGATAGACAGCAATCAAACCTATGCAGACATACTGATTTCGTTCATTTGTTGGTATTTTAATCTTAGCACAGGAAACAAGAACAGTTTGCAGAGAGTAGTTAAGATAAGCTCAAAGATCATTGGCGAGCAGCAAAGGGACATTACTTCATTTTGTGAACAACAGGTGGTTCGGAAGGCACGTTCCATTCTTGCTCTTAACAATCATATTCTGTATCCACTATTTGATGTTTTACCCTCGGGTCGGTGCTTTAGGTGCCCCCCGTGCAAGACAAACCGACGGAAGTTCTCTTTCGGGCCCGTGGCCATCCGACTCCTGAACAAATTGTGATGTGATGTGATATTGTGTGTGTGTGTGTGTGTGTGTGTGTGTGTGTGTGTGTGAGAGAGAGAGAGAGAGAGAGAGAGAGAGAGGGGTGCTAGCAACTCGGGACCTATAAATCTGAAACCACTTCAAGATGTTTTGCCAAATCTGAAAAGGCACAACTCGGAATGCAAGGAAAGCCAGAAGAAATTGACAAAAACAAAACAAAAATCCGATATCATTTCTGAAAAACATGAAAAAAGTTGTTTCTTCGGAGGGGTGGGGGGAGGGGAGGGAGGCATTTTAAGCTTTGAGTTGCCGTTATGCTTGTGACAAGCTGTAACCTCACGACTTTAACCCTTTTTGCCCTGAAGATGCTCGCTGGTCAAATACGTACAGGTCAACTCGCCACAATACCAATTCGCCACAGGGTAGAAATCAATTTAATTTACTCCGACCTCAAACCCTTACCCACACTCTAACCCAAACCCTAACCAAGAACCTTACCCTGACCCAAACCCTGCTCATACAGCCTAACCCTAACCTAAGCCGAATTCATAATCCTTAGCGTGTGGCGACTCCTATGGCCATGGCGTATGGCAAGTTGGTTTTGTTTCGAGTTACCCCACTGGAAATACAGGTCAACGGTAACACACACACACACACACACACACACACACACAGAGGCGCACACGCACACGAGGAGACGTACATAGGGGGTCGGTGTCTTGCCCCAGGGGTCGGGCTCTGCCCTGCGCTCTGGGTTGGGGACGGCTGTCTCGGAAAACAGTGGTTCGATCGCCACCACTTGGTATGGGGGTGGACCAGGGTAAGAACATAATGGTGTTGAGGAGTTGCCTTCGAGTGGGGACGGCCCATCCCACTAGTTTTTAATAGGAAAGAAAAGGTATTCTTTTCAGCCGAAATATCACGTAAATTTCGACCGATCGTTTCGACATATCCGAGTAATCTAGGCTTAAGTCGAAGTGTCTAGTAAATTTGCTACGAATTCGGCTTATCCGTGTTTTTGGATAAGTCGAAATTCGGATATGTCGGAAATTTTCAGCCCCCGAGCGATTTCGAGTTATCCGTGTTCGACTGTATTGCCATTTGCCGTTTTCTTAGGAACTATGAATACAAGCGACACCTTACTTCAGGATAGCTAGTGATAAGAGCTTTACAAACATACTCTTTTGAATGACCTTGACCCATCTCACAAGTGAGGCAAGGAGGCTTTGCTCCTCTAGTTGCATATAAGTATGATGGGGATCCCTCCTCCATCCCCCTCCCCCTCCAAAAAAAAACAAAAACAAAAAAAAACCTCTGCTCATTTTCAAGAGTTTCTGTTTCTAAGCAGGAAATCTAAACTGGTTACAATAATAGTTTTATTGTTAGCCCTGGTGTGACATGCATCTGACGTAAAATATCAGCTCAGCGTTTGCAGTGATGATTAAACTCATTCGTCACCCAGGTCAGAGCAAGGCAGAAACAGAGAGAGAGAAGGAGCTGTTTGTAGAAACTGAGTTTTACCGACAGGCTGTCGATAAGATCCGGGAGTCTAATGTCCTCGTCATCTCAGGGCCACCCGGATCAGGAAAGACAACGCTTGGGCGAGTTATTTTAAGACATTATGAAAGTAAAGGGTATATGGTTCTTGTGTTACACAATTTTTCGGAATGGAGATCGTGCGTTGGGTGCGGTGGTAAGAAGCAAATTGTTCTGCTGGAAGACGTTTTAGGGAAAGAGAGGATTGACACAGCGAGTTTGAAAGACTGGAATTCCATCATCAGTGGAATGAAAGACTACGCTAAATCTGCGCATTGCCGCGTTGTCATGACATTGTATGCTCACATTTTGGAGGAACTGAAAACCGGAAGGTACAAGTTATTTGATGATTTGCCCATTTTGGATCTCGGAAAGGCAGCAATGCTCACCGACACAGAAAAGAGCGCCATGTTACAGAAACATTTACAAGTGAAGGGGAAGGAACCCGTTTCACAAGAAGAACTGCAGAACATACTTACGTTGGACGCAACCATGGTGGTCTATCCCGAGATGTGTGAAGAGTACGCTAAGAGTACAGATGATACACATGACAAAAGGCAGTTGTTTACAAAACCATCCATTGTATACGCGTCGTTTATTCAGAAACTTCTGCACGTTAAAGAGGAGCGGGAAAAGATTGTGGAAATGCTTGCTGACGTCATGATTAAGTTAGAAAGTCTGCAAAATAAACTTGGAGAAGCAGCTTTGCTGTCAGCGCACCCAGGTGAGCTACAAAGTTTAAGGGAAGACAACTACGTCGGTGCCTACATCCTGTACAACTCTGCCTCGTTTCCATGCAGGGTCATGTACGATGCTGTAGGGCTGGCACTTGCTACCTTCCTACCACAGCTGCTCAATGTCTCTGACATCCGTTTCTTCGTCGAACACGTGCATTCTGAAGATACTGTTCCGACCTCTTCAATATGCGTACGAAGGGGTTCAGAAGACTGGACACAGTTTCTGCAGAAACTCTACTCATACATTGAGAGCGGCCATCTACCGGAAGTTGCTCAACATCCATCCATGCAGTCCAGCCGATTTCTGTCTGAACTTGAGGACTTTTGTCAGCTGAGAGGTCAGTCAGTGGCATCTCTTGTTACAACTGTCGTTGACAGACGAGTGAAGTTGCCGTTAGTGTACTGGTCCACTGTCTGTCAGTCCACGACCCTCACTCGCTGGTGTCTGACCTCCACAGTGCAAGCTATTCTGTCAAATGCACTTCATACTTCGTGTCTTGAACAAATTCTGTTCGCAGATGTTTTATTTCGGGACACTTCTGTCACCGAGAATGGTGAATGGAATTTGGTGATGAAGTTGCCACAGGTGAAGAGGCTTCTGCATGAGCATTGCCAAGAGCCAGTTCACATCGACCTCCCTCTCCCACAACCTGAAGAAATCGTCACAGTGAAAGTAAAGTCACATTGTGACCAGCAGCAGCAGATACACAAAGTCTTCAGC
This sequence comes from Batillaria attramentaria, assembly GCA_018292915.2. Lineage (NCBI taxonomy): Eukaryota > Metazoa > Mollusca > Gastropoda > Batillariidae > Batillaria > Batillaria attramentaria. The sequence continues at coordinate 310,157 of JACVVK020000250.1, forward strand.
TTGGAGGATGTAACACTTCTTACAACTGAGGTGTCACATGATACGGTTCATCTGATCTCACACTGCAAATCCCGGTACCTGGCGATGCGGCTTTTACAAGACAGAGAGCAAGACGAGAGAGACACCACGGGCAAGACATTGTTACAACAGGCTGTGGAGGCCGATGATCTGAACCTGGTCAAGTTTCTTGTCCACAAGGTGGCGTCCCTGTCAAACGAAGCCAACAAGGATGTTTTTTCGTCAGCTTACTTTGGAGACCACAGGCAGATTGTCAGTTTTCTTATGTCGGAATTTCATAGTGTATTGCTGTTGTGTGGTGATGCAAACAAACTGTATGATCTAGTGCAGGATGCTGTGACTAACGTGGACGGAAAAACGTGGTTCTTAAAGCTTCTTCAGGATGGCCATGAAACAGACATTCAGAAAGTTCTCTTCACAGCTGTTGTAAAATCTGACGTGATGGTCGTGCACACACTGACAACTTTCAACGTCGATCTCAACTTTGAAGGTGAAGATGGGAAGTCAGTGTTGTGTGTTGCGTGTAAAGAAGGCGTACTTGAGATCATTCAACAACTGCTGGAACACGGAGCAAAGACTAATACTGTCACGACTGGTGACAGCCCTCTCCACATCGCATCGGAGTTGGACAGGAGTGACATTGCCATTCTGCTGATCAAGCACGGGGCAGTCGTAAATGCACACAACGAAAACGACGACACACCTCTTCATATCGCCAGCGGTAACGGTCATGGAAGTTTGGTCCGTGTTCTACTGCAGCATGGTGCACAAATCCACAGTGTCACTCAAGATGGGCAGACACCTTTGTTTAGGGCCTGCTACACGGACAAAGTCGACATCGTCAGGAATCTGATAGAGCACGGAGCGGACGTCAATCGTGCAAACAAGAAGGGATTCACTCCTTTGCACGTCGCTAGCCATTTGGGGCACTGTGACTTAGTGTTGCTCCTTGAAGAGAGTGGAGCACAGATCAACGCTCGCACTGAAAACGGCTGCACACCTCTCCATGTTGCCAGCGGTAACGGTTATAATAAAGTGATCCGTGTTCTCCTGAAGCATGGTGCACTGGTCAACTGTGTCGATGACGACGGGCACACACCTTTGTCTTGGGCCTGCTTCAGGGACAATGTCGATATCGTCAGGACTCTGATAGAGCACGGAGCGGACGTCAATCATGCAAAGAAGGAGGGATTTACTCCTTTGCACATCGCTAGCCAATCGGGGCACTGTGACTTAGTGTTGCTTCTTCAAGAGAGTGGAGCACAGGTCAACGCTCGCACTGAAGCCGGTTGCACACCTCTCCATATCGCCAGCGCTCACGGACATAATAATGTGATCCGTGTTCTCCTGGAGCATGGTGCACTGGTCAACAGTGTCGATGACGACGGGCAGACACCTTTGTCTGGGGCCTGCTTCACGGGCAATGTCGATATCGTCAGGAATCTGATAGAGCACGGAGCGGACGTCAATCATGCAAAGAAGGACGGATTTACTCCTTTGCACATCGCTAGCCAATCGGGGCACTGTGACTTAGTGTTGCTTCTTCAAGAGAGTGGAGCACAGGTCAACGCTCGCACTGAAGCCGGTTGCACACCTCTCCATATCGCTTGCGAGAACAACCATAAAAATGTGATCCGTGTTCTCCTGGAGCATGGTGCACTGGTCAACAGTGTCGATGAAAACGGGCAGACACCTTTGTCTTGGGCCTGCTTCACGGGCAATGTCGATATCGTCAGGAATCTGATAGAGCACGGAGCGGACGTCAATCCTGCAAAGAAGGACGGATTTACTCCTTTGCACATCGCTAGCCAATCGGGGCACTGTGACTTAGTGTTGCTTCTTCAAGAGAGTGGAGCACAGGTCAACGCTCGCACTAAAGGCGGTTGCACACCTCTCCATATCGCCAGCGCTCACGGACATAATAGTGTGATCCGTGTTCTCCTGGAGCATGGTGCACTGGTCAACAGTGTCGATGACGACGGGCAGACACCTTTGTTTAGGGCCTGCTTCACGGACAATGTCGATATCGTCAGGTATCTGATAGAGCACGGAGCGGACGTCAATCCTGCAAAGAAGGACGGATTTACTCCTTTGCACATCGCTAGCCAATCGGGGCACTGTGACTTAGTGTTGCTTCTTCAAGAGAGTGGAGCACAGGTCAACGCTCGCACTGAAGCCGGTTGCACACCTCTCCATATCGCCAGCGCTCACGGACATAATAATGTGATCCGTGTTCTCCTGGAGCATGGTGCACTGGTCAACAGTGTCGATGAAAACGGGCAGACACCTTTGTCTGGGGCCTGCTTCACGGACAATGTCGATATCGTCAGGAATCTGATAGAGCACGGAGCGGACGTCAATCATGCAAAGAAGGACGGATTTACTCCTTTGCACATCGCTAGCCAATCGGGGCACTGTGACTTAGTGTTGCTTCTTCAAGAGAGTGGAGCACAGGTCAACGCTCGCACTGAAGCCGGTTGCACACCTCTCCATATCGCCAGCGCTCACGGACATAATAATGTGATCCGTGTTCTCCTGGAGCATGGTGCGCTGGTCAACTTTGAAGCAAACGGCGGGTGCACACCTCTGTTCATGGCATGTCTTGGAAACAAGATTACAATCATCAGGATTCTGATTGCTCACAAAGCAGACGTAAACAAACGACCGGCGGTACAACTTGCTCCATTGCTGTTGGCTGTTTGTAAAGGGTTTATCACACTGGCTCATATTCTAATAGAGGAAGGAGCCAGTGTAAATATCCGTGACTCGAGTGGATGGACGCCTCTCCATGTGGCCGTAAAATACGCCTATGAAAGTTTAGTCCGCGCTCTTCTGAAACATGGGGCTGACGTCGACAGTGTCACCAGCGATGGATGGACATCTCTTCTCGTGGCATGCTACATAGGTAACGATGCGATAGTCAGGTTGCTCATATCTCACAGGGCGAACGTGAATGCCGCGTTTTCAACAGGGTACACCCCACTCCATGCTGCTAGCAGAAAAGGTTATGAGAATGTGGTCCATGTTCTCCTAGAGCATGGTGCACTGGTCAACAGCGTCAGTGACGACGGGCGGACACCTTTGTATGAGGCCTGCTGCACAGGCAATGTCGGCATAGCCAGAACTCTGATTGATCATAGAGCGGAGGTCAACGGCGCAAACAAAGATGGCATGACCCCACTTTTTATCGCCAGTCAAAGGGGACACTTTGAACTACTTCCGCTACTCACAGAGAACGAGGCAAATGTGAATGCTCCGACAAAAAGCGGCGTCACACCTCTCCATATCGCTTGCGAGAACAACCATAAAAATGTGATCCGTGTTCTCCTGGAGCATGGTGCACTGGTCAACAGTGTCGATGACGACGGGCAGACACCTTTGTTTAAGGCCTGCTTCGCGGACAATGCCGACATTGTCAGAACTCTGACAGAGCACGGAGCGGACGTCAATCATGCAAAGAAGAAGGGATTCACTCCTTTGCACATCGCTAGCCAAGAGGGACACTGTGACTTAGTGTTGCTTCTTCAAGAGAGAGGAGCACAGGTCAACGCTAACAATAAAGACGGCGTTACACCTCTCCATAGCGCCAGCGGTAACGGACATAATAATGTGATCCGTGTTCTCCTGGAGCATGGTGCACTGGTCAACAGTGTCGATGACGACGGGCAGACACCTTTGCTTAAGGCCTGCTTCACGGGCAATGTTGAGATCGCCAGGAATCTGATAGAGCACGGAGCGGACGTCAATCGTGCAAACAAGAAGGGATTCACTCCTTTGCACATCGCTAGCCATTCGGGGCACTGTGACTTAGTGTTGCTTCTTCAAGAGAGTGGAGCACAGGTCAACGCTCGCACTGAAGGCGGCTGCACACCTCTCCATATCGCCAGCGCTCGCGGACATAATAGTGTGATCCGTGTTCTCCTGGAGCATGGTGCACTGGTCAACAGTGTCGATGACGACGGGCAGACACCTTTGTTTAAGGCCTGCTTCAGGGACAATGTCGACATCGTCAGGACTCTGATAGAGCACGGAGCGGACGTCAATCATGCAGACAAGGAGCGATTCACTCCTTTGCACATCGCTAGCCAAGAGGGACACTGTGACTTAGTGTTGCTTCTTCAAGAGAGTGGAGGACAGGTCAACGCTCGCAATGAAGGCGGCTGCACACCTCTCCATGTCGCCAGCGATAACGGACGTAATAATGTGATCCGTGTTCTCCTGGAGCATGGTGCACTGGTCAACAGTGTCGATGACGACGGGCAGACACCTTTGCTTAAGGCCTGCTTCACGGGCAATGTTGAGATCGCCAGGAATCTGATAGAGCACGGAGCGGACATCAATCATGCAAAGAAAAAGGGATTCACTTCTTTGCACGTGGCTAGCCAAGAGGGACACTGTGACTTAGTGTTGCTCCTTCAAGAGAATGGATCACAGGTCAACGCTCGCACTGAAGGCGGCTGCACACCTCTCCATGTCGCCAGCGATAACGGACGTAATAATGTGATCCGTGTTCTCCTGGAGCATGGTGCACTGGTCAACAGTGTCGATGGCGACGGGCAGACACCTTTGCTTAAGGCCTGCTTCACGGGCAATGTTGAGATCGCCAGGAATCTGATAGAGCACGGAGCGGACATCAATCATGCCAAGAAAAAGGGATTCACTCCTTTGCACGTGGCTAGCCAAGAGGGACACTGTGACTTAGTGTTGCTCCTTCAAGAGAGTGTAGCACAGGTCAACGCTCGCACTGAAGGCGGCTGCACACCTCTCCATATCGCCAGCGCTCACGGACATAATAATGTGATCCGTGTTCTCCTGGAGCATGGTGCACTGGTCAACAGTGTCGATGACGACGGGCAGACACCTTTGTTTAAGACCTGCTTCAGGGACAATGTCGACATCGTCAGGACTCTGATAGAGCACGGAGCGGACGTCAATCATGCAGACAAGGAGCGATTCACTCCCTTGCACGTCGCTAGCCAAGAGGGACACTGTGACTTAGTGTTGCTCCTTCAAGAGAGTGGAGCACAGGTCAACGCTAACAAAGACGGCGACACGCCTCAACCATGAAAATGTGATCCGTGTTCTCCTGGAGCATGGTGCACTGGTCAACAATGTCATTGTATGAAAAACCGTTATAACGTTTTCAGTGTCCTGCTGCAACTTGGCGCCGTAGTGGATATCTAGGACGCTGATGGAGACACTCCTGTTATCGACGTCGTTCTGCCGTTCTCAGCCCTCAGACACGTCATCCGAAATGTGTAAATTCTAAATCTGATGAAATTGTCGGGAATGGGAGATATGATACAATTTGTGAATAGCTTTGGGGAAAAAATGTCAAACAGTTCTGTGCGTGCATACGATAATTATACGTCACTTAAGTGAGACTCCACTAATACTGATTGAGTGGCAACAGTTGAGTTGTGCCGGCACTTTTGGAACAATGTTCTAGAGACTTTAAATCATAATGAACTGCATCTGTTGTGAATAATATTTTTATCATGAACTGAGTCTGTTGTTGTGGGTGATTTTTTCCCATTTTTTTAAAACAAAATAGTATCGGTTTTCTTTTAATATCAATATCTTAGCTCATAAGCTTTTACCTGACATTGTATGTTCTTTAGATTGATTTGCTTTTTAGAATCATGTGTTGATTGTAAGGCGCCTAACGTCTGATCTTAAAGGAATAGGTGCCCTACATACGCAGTTGGTGTTGGTCTTGTTTTTCTCAATAAGCTGCTGCTGTTGTTGCGGATTAAGCTTGTCATAATAAACTGTGTCCGTTCTTGTTGATAATGTTTGTCCCTCGCTGTTGTATTTTCTGACCACGTGACGGTCATCTGACGAAGTGACAATTTCAGTTTGATGATTAGGTTAATCATTATGCTTAACCTTTTGTGCACGACGACGTTATTTTGTTTGCATACTTTGGTTTTGCTCCATTGCTGGCGTCATTTTCTGATATTTATATGCTGATATCATTTGCTGTTTTGTCACCAATGTACAGACTTGCTTTCCTTTGTGAACATGTAATTATATTGATGACATTACGAGTATTCTGTTTGTGTATTATGACTTTGGTTTATGGTATGTATGGTTGGTGTTTGCATCATTGTTTGATTTTTCTACATTATTTTATAGGCTTGTATACAGATAGAGTACTTCACTCCGTGCCCATGTAATTTTATATTGATGACGTGATTCTATTTGCATACAGTTTCTTTGGTTCATGGAATGTATTGGTAGTGCTTGCGGTATTGTTTGATTTTCTACGTTATTTTGATTGGCTGTTTTGTATCGGTGAATATAGAAATATAATACTTCACCAAGTGCGTACATAAGAAATTATCATACTGATGACGTTATCTGCATATTATTCACCTTGTCGTATTTTGCTAACTGACGTAAAACGTGTTCGCAATGTGTACTGACGCGGAGTAACACGTTATCCTCAGCTGCCTATCGTTGTTATCAATATGTATGTCATCAGCGGAGAACGTGTTTATATAGTGTAGCAATGTAGTGAGCCAGCAGTCGGTCAGCTGACCACAACAAACCGCCTTCACTGACCACTAGTAGTGTTTCTCATCATCACGCTTCAGGACTGTATCAGTGTAACACTGCAGGCAGTCAACATAATACGAACATGGTTACTCCCTCACTGGAACAAGAGGTACACGGCAGTACATGTACTACAGGGCTGTGAAGGGCAGAAAGGTGTAGTCAGCGTGCCTGTACTGTGTCAGGAATCACCTGTAAAGGGAGATGACAAGTGAATCTGTGAGTGGACGATCGTCAATAGTATCGGTAGTCTCCCCTGACCGCAGTGCCGGCCTACTAATGTATATCATCAATGGTTTTGTATTGTAAATATGTGTGCGAATCAGCGACTGGACGACCGTGTCTCCCTTGACTACAAAACGGCCTACTTGCTACTGTATATAATTTTATATCATCAAAGGTTTTGTATTGTGAATATTTGTGCGACTCGGACATTGTTGGGATGTAAATACCGAAATGTTTGTTTTGAAAATCGTATCATACATAATATATAAAAACTGACATTGTCAGAATATAATCGAAGAGACATTTATTTTTCTATCATGTTTGCGACTGTCGTGCACGTTCATATCTGTTTGCTATTGAATTCACTTATCGTCAACATCTGCTCTTTTCCTTTCAAATTTCTATTTACCCGTTCACTGTTTGATTCTGAAATGATAATTGATCTTGCAACTGTGAATGTGACTGTACATGTTTTCATCGTGAATTTCACTGCTCGCTTTTCACCCTGTTATGACTGAATATTGTAAACTCAGGGGCGCCGGAAGATGTTGGGGGGAGGGGGGGGGGGGCAGAATCTCGGAGGGGGGAACGTTGCCCGAAGAAAGTGAAAAGCGGGGGGGGGGGGGGGGGGGATCAAATCTTGTAAGATTTGACACTTTTTGTGATCTTATTGATGACATTCTTCTATATGCATACAGTGACTTTGGTTCATGGTATGTAATGATGCTGATGTTTGCATCATTTTTTTTTTTCATTCTTCCACATTATTTCAATCAGCTATTTTGTATAGGTTCATGTACCGATAACACACTTCGCTTCGTGCACATTTTGTTTGATTTTTGTACAGTATTTTATTTTGCTCTTTTGTATTGGCTTGTATACAGATAGATCACCTCGCTTCCACTGCACGTCATTCTGTTGATGACGTTGTTCTGTTTGTATACGGTGGCTTTGGTTTATGCATCATTGTTGGAGTTTTCCACACTATTTTATTTTACTCTTTTGTACTGGCTTGTATACAGATGTTTTCCGCATTATTTCATTTCGCTTCGTTGTATTGGTTTGTGTTCAGATATATGTTTTGTGGGCATATAATTCTAATGATGACGTTGTTCTATTTGTATACGGTGGCTTTGGTTTATACATCATTGTTGGATTTTTCCACATTATTTTATTTTACTCTTTTGTACTGGCTTGTAAACAGATGGATCACCTCACTTCCAGTCCACATAATTCTTTTTATTTCTATTTCTATTATTTCTGTTTGTATTCGGTGGCTTTGGTTTATACGTCATTGTTGGATTTTTCCACATTATTTCATTTTGCTGTTTTGGATTGGTTCGTGTACAGATTTGATAGTTCGTTTCGTGCGTATAGAATTATAATGATGACGTTATTCTATTTGCATACGGTGGTTTTGATTTATCGATGGTGTTTGTATCATTGTTGGATGTTTCCTCATCAGTTCATCATTGGCTGCTGTGTATTGGTTCAACGTCGTGTACAGATATTTGATACTTCACCTCGTGTGTATTGACTTCTACTGATGACGTAATCTGCATATTGTTCACCTAGTGATTGTATGTGGGAAACGTGACGTCGTCCGGCTCATGTGCACTGACGTCACTCGAGTAACACGTTGTCGTCAACTGTCAGTCGTTGTTTTCCACATGTATCTGTCAAGAATGATGAACGTGTTTATGAACTGAGCCAGCAGTCGGCCAGCTGAACACAACAAACAGTTCACTAGTGTTGTTCATCATCAGTCACGCTTCCGGACTCACGGTATCAGTGTCTGTTACAGTACAGTCACGTGACGATCGTGGTTACTCCGTCGCTGGAACAAGAGGTACAGGGCAGTACATGTACTATAGCAGTGTGTAAAACGTGGATGTAAAGAACGTGTAAAGCCTGCAGACTACAGACAGTCACGATCGTGGTTACTCCGTCGCTGGAACAAGAGGTACAGGGCAGTAGGTGTACTATAGCAGTGTGTAAAACGTGGATGTAAAGAACGTGTAAGGCCTGTGGTGAAGGGCAGAAAGGTACAGTCAGTGTGTGCCTGTGTCAGAGACCAGCTGAAAAGGGAGATTACAAGTGAATCTGCGAGTGGACGATCGTCAATAGTATCGATAGTCTTCCTTGACCGCTGTGCCGGCTTACTAATCACTAATGTATATCATCAAAGGTTTTGTATTGTAGATATGTGTGCGATTCGGACATTGTTGGAATGTTAATACCGAGACTTTTTTTCAATCTATAATGTATAAATACATCGTCGGAATATAACCGTGGAGACATTTCTTTTTCTATCATATCTGTGACTGTCGTACACTGACGTTCGTATCTTCACATCACCACTGAATTCACTTTATCGTCAACATTTCATCTCTTCCTTTCCAATGGAATTGGTTTTTATTTCCGTGTGTGGTACATGACGGGGGTATGGGGTATATGACGGGGGTGTGGGGTACATGACAGGGGTGTGGGGTACATGACGGGGGTGTGGGGTACATGACGGGGGTGTGGGGTACATGACGGGGGTGTGGGGTACATGACGGGGTGGTCGTTATTTCTCTTTACCCGTTTGCTGTTTGACTGTGAAATGATAACTGATCTTTGAACTTTGAATGGGACTGTTAATGTTTTCATTGTGAATTTTACTTCTAGCGTTTCACTTTGTTACTGATGAATTTTGTAAAACTTTGACATGATGACACATTTCTAGACTTTGAATATGATTCAAATGTTAATTGTCAATGCAAATGTGATTCTTAGCATTTTGCTCGTGAATATTATCCTACTGATAATTATGATGGATTGAATGGATCTTTGGTTTCTTTCATCTAACGGAGGGGGGGGGGGGGGGGGGGGGGGGGGGCTTCGGACACCATATAAATGCAAAACTGTACTTTTAATCTAGAACTTTTATCTGCATTTGGGTTGACACGTTTCCTGGGCTAGTTGTGTTGGTGCCAGTACCAATGTTAACATATTTGTTATGTTTTTCAGTTGAGCCAGCTATTTAATGTGCTTGTATTGTGGAATTGATGAACAACTTCTTTTTGTAAGAAGGAAGTTACCTGAAGTGTAATCAGGAAGTGACTGTTTGTTTTTTTCTTTTTGCTGTTTACTTTTGGTTTTATCTGTTGTTTGTTTTAGGGTTTCGTCTGTTTTAGTGCTTGTTTTGGGGGGTCAGTTTGCTTTTGTTTCTTTCTGTTAGATTTTGCGAGTTTTTTATTTGTTTGTCCGTTTATTGTGGTCGGGGTGGGATGGGGGGTGGATGGGGGATGGGTGTCAAGGGAAGATTTGAAAAAAAAACAAAATATGTTCTTTATCTGTAAGTATGAATGTATAGACTGTCGAGTTTGATTTACGTTTTATGTGTCTCTGCTTGGCCGATGTAATATCTTGTAACATTGTAATACTGATGTGATCATACTGATGACATTCTTCTATTTACTTACAATCGCTTTGGTTTATGGTATGTATCGGTTGTCTGATGTTTGCATCCTCGTTTGATGTTTCTGCCATGTTTCACTCGGCTGTTCTGTACTGATTTGTCCACACATGTAATACTTTGTTTTCTTGGCATAGCGCATATATAATTCTGTTCTATTGATGACGTTGTTCTATTTGTATACGGTGGCTTTGGTTTATGCATCATTGTTGGATTTTTCATTTTTTCATTATTTCATTTTGCTGTTTTAGGATTGGTTCGTGTACATGTGTAATAATTCGTTTTGTGCGCATGTAATTGTATTGATGACGTAATTCTAGTAGGCACACTGTTGCTTACTGTTCATGCCTTTTGTATCGATGTATTTACATCATTGTTGGATTTTTCTACACCATTTCATTTGGCTGTTGTGTATTGGTTCGTGTATAGGTATCTAATATTTCACCTCGTGCGTATTGACTTCTATACTGATGATGTAATCTGCATGTTGTTCACCTTGACGTTGTACATGGGAAACATTTGCTTGACACATGTTGATTGGCTTTGCTAGTTGTATCGGTGACAGTACCAATGTCAGCATATTAATGTAGTAGCTTTGCTAGTTGTATCGGTGACAGTACCAATGTCAGCATATTACCGATATTAATGTAGTGTTTTTCGATGAACCTACCTAGTTATTTGAACAATGTGTTTGGTTTCACCGTTTGTAAGTGGATTTGATATACTGCTTCTCTTCGTAAGCAGGACGTTACCTGAAGGGTAATCACGACTTGACTGACTTTTTGTTCTTTTTTTGTTTTTTTTTTTGTTTTTTGCTGTTTGGGTTTTGTTTTTTTTGTTTTTTTTTTGTGGGGTTTTTGTCTTTGTTTTGGGAGGGGAGAAAAATCCAAATGCGGTTTTTTTTTCACTTGTAAGTATGAATTTTTGCAGTATGGAGTTTGAGTTCATTTTTATGTTTCTCTGCGTGGCTGGTGTAATATCTTGTGTTGTTAACAGTATTATAATTATATGGGATATTTTTACTGTTTGTCAATCTTTCATTGTGTGTCTGTACTTGTATTTCTGGATTTGACGTACAGCACTGCTTGTGTTGGTAAACAGGGCGTTACACGTGACAGAGCCCGATTTGTCTGTTTGCTTTCTGTTCACTGTTAGTATTTCACATTTTGTTGAAGTGGCACATTGCCAGTAATCGTTTGCCAGAAATATCCAGTAGAGTATTGCCAGGTGTCGTGTTTGGAGTGAGCTGTACATTTCTCCCATGAATCACTGTATGCCTGAACCGCTAGACGTTGTAAACAAACTTGCAGGACATAAGTCTGTTCTTCTTGATAATGAAATCCAACACACAAGGCCAAATTGCGTGGCGTTAAGCCTCGAAAAGTCACTCGCCAAATTGTGCAAGTGGGCGTATTTCCAAGGGACACAACAATTAATCCATGACCGTACCCCGTTAACATTGACAGTATTCGATAATCTCCCTTGAATATTGCGTGTACAAGCAAAAGGCACAACAAACCCATTACGCATGTAGGTAGCGAGGATAGTTTGGTTTAACTTAATGTATGAAGAAAAATCATAACACAATGGTTTCTCATTAACCAGGTGATTTTTTTTTTTTTTTTTTTTGGGGGGGGGGGGGGGGTTGTTTTGTTTTGTTTTGGGGATTTTTGGGTTGGTTTTTTTTTTTTGGAGGGGGGGGGGGTGGGGGAACGGGAGGGGGAAGAACCAAAGGCTATAGAAGACGTATCATTGGATTTGTTGTGTGTATATAGTCATGTAAATAAAAACACTATGTATTTTGTGTAGAACTGGAATTTGTTCGTCAACTGTTTGGCGTTTTGGTGGTGGCGGTAATCGTGAACAGTAATGATCAGTCATGTCCATAGCGTTTCAAGACTTGATAACTCTGTCGATATATAATGACACGTCAATTGTTTCGTAGTTTGTAACACGGCGATGAGCCAAAATTTTTTTTTTTTTTTTTTTTTTTTGGTACCGTTCTTACCCATAAAAATTATACGGAATGTGAAACAGTGAAACTTGTATCAACTTGTTTGGTTGTTGTTGTTGTCGTTGTTGTTGTTGTTGTTGTTGTCGTTCTTGTTGTTTAGCCCAAAGAGCCTTTGAGCAAATCCTAACTGAACATCAGTTTCCCGGGTTCTCTGCCATCATGCTGCGTTTTGCCAATATGCTGACCTGTACTGAATGGTCATCTGTCACACTATGTCCTCCGGCATTTGTCAGGGTTGATATAAACAGGTGTAACTGTTTCACATTCCGTGTGTCGGCATGTCGCAAAAATCATTTCTTTGGGCCTGCACTGTTTCAGATCCTTACTTGTGTTTTCAATATACTGTACTGTTTCTGATCCTTACTTGTGTTTTTAATATATTGTGTGATTTACATAAGCAGAACTGAGGATGTTAGGAATGATCCGTGAAAACAAACGAGGGTTTGTCTGACCAAAGCAATATTTACAGAAGGTGTCAGGGTTCTATCACTTCCAGTAAATGAATGTGTGCACTAAACAAGAAACAGACGGGAGGAGACGATACAATGAGTCATTACACAAATTGTCCACTGTTTGATTGATTAACAGTCGCCATGTTTCATCAAGTTTGTGAATAATTCTTTTTATTCCTGTTCAGTCAACAGTCTAAATCACTCGCTCGCTCTAACACTTGTTGCAAAAATATAACAAGGCTTTGGCCCAACAGGAATGCGAAATTACAATGCTCAACACGCCCCCCCCCCCCCCCCCACACACACACACCACCACCGAGCGAAAAACTAGCCCAGCCCCCCCCCCCCCACACACACACACACACGACGCCCCCACGCCCCCCCCCCCCCCTCACCCCCGAGCGAGTGATTTTTTTTTCATAATCTGCTTTCTTTCTTGGCTTGTACTCCTGTAGTCGGATTGATCAGTACACTTACTTGTATCCAAGACTGATATTGATTGTGTGCGATTTGCTGTATCAGACATTTTTTCTGTGTAGAGTATTTTTTTTTTTTCATTATCTACGGTTTTTCACATGGTTGCACTCATTGTAGTCAGATTTTCCAGTACGCTTATATTTCGGTTATTATTAGCCAAGATATAAAATATAATTATAGAGTTGATTTTATTCACGTATCCGATTTTCTTTAGTGTTTAGATTTCAGAACTTCATCTCCATGGCAACTGAAACAAGACAAATGCCCTGACTGTCCGTTAAAGTATAGTTATCCTGAGTCATGAAGACTTTGGCACAGAACTGAAGGACATTATTTCCACCCTGGTGATAAAGTGATCGGTTATTTGAAAATTGAATCTGTCTGTGACAGATGTCTGAAGCGGATAGGACGTCCTGGTTGATAATATCGATATCAATATAACTCAGCGTTAACATTCAGAATTAATTATATTTGTGCACGCGGTGTCCATTGTTCAATTTTACAGTATACGCCGGTTATAAGAAACTCGAGGGGGGTGAATTTTTTGGTTTCTTATATCCGAGTTTTCTTATATCTGAAAGTCGGATATAAGAAAGTATTTTGAAAAAATATTTCTTATAACCGAGTTCAGTGAAAAAAAGGTTTAAAACATTTCTTTTTTCTCAGTTCGTGTATGTTTTGCATTAAATTAAGAAATATCTGGTTTCTCTTAAAGACCTGTATATGTGCAGAGTTAATATACACCAGTGCGCTTGTGTCCTTCAATGTCAGATTTTTTTGTTTGAACATGAAAATACTGTTTTTGCTTCCCAACTGTAGCGCTGGCGGTCATGTGGTAAGAAAAAACAAAACAAAAAGAAAAAAAAAAAAACCAAACCAACCAACCAACCAAACAAACAAACAAAAAAGAACTAAGGGGAGAGAGAGAGAGAGAGAGAGAGAATTCCCTTGTATTTATAGGATATATTAAAAGTGCATTATGTCAGTATCAACTTTTGATCTATAAAACACTCGTCCCATTAGAGTATGATATGCGATGCTTTCCGTGTCTAATTTGGCTGAAAAAAAAGCTGCAAATTAGCTTTTTTTCTGTTGGGAGGGGGAAGGGGGGTGGAGGAAAGATGGACCACGTATATTGTCAAAGAAAGGAATTGATCAACAGTTAGTCTAATACTGATACATGTAGTTTTATTCTCCTTAACGCGAGCCCTGTAGACAGAGACAGACATACAGAGAGAGAGAGAGAGAGAGAGACTGAGCTCCCAATCAGGCAAAAAAACAAAATAATAATAAAAACAACATATAACAATAGAACAACAAAAATGCATCTCGTATTTTTTCTTCTTGCCAACATTCAATTTTGCTCGGAACACAATGGTAAAGAACCAATTCAAGAAAAGAAAATCATGCGCCATCATGTGCCTGTCCTAAGTGACGTCAGACCTGACCTGTTTTCTTAGAATGAGTGAAATTTTCTTGGAAATGTACTTTCGGTTTCTTACAATGAGTGAAATTTTCTTGGAAATGTACTTTCGGTTTCTTATATCCGAGTTTTTGTATCAAGCGGGACAAGAAATTTGCTTTCCTAAAACCGAGTTTTCTTATAAGCGAGTTTCTTGTATCCGAGTTTTTGTAATACA
>JACVVK020000250.1:327500-460000 GCA_018292915.2 Batillaria attramentaria
CAAAAAAGAACTAAGGGGAGAGAGAGAGAGAGAGAATTGCCTTGTATTTATAGGATATATTAAAAGTGCATTATGTATCAACTTTTGATCTATAAAACACTCGTCCCATTAGAGTATGATATGCGATGCTTTCCGTGTCTAATTTGGCTGAAAAAAGCTGCAAATTAGCTTTTTTTCCTGTTGGGAGGGGGAAGGGGGATGGAGGAAAGATGGACCACGTATATTGTCAAAGAAAGGAATTGATCAACAGTTAGTCTAATACTGATAGTTTTATTCTCCTTAACGCGAGCCCTGTAGACAGAGACAGACATACAGAGAGAGGGAGAGAGAGAGAGAGAGAGAGAGAGAGAGAGAGAGAGAGAGAGAGAGAGAGAGACTGAGCTCCCAATCAGGCAAAAAAACAACAAAATAATAATAAAAACAACATATAACAATTAGAACAACAAAAACGCATCTCGTATTTTTTCTTTTTGCACGGAACACAATGGTAAAGAACCAATTCAAGAAAAGAAAATCATGCGCCATCATGTGCCTGTCCTAAATGACGTCAGACCTGACCTGTTTTCTTAGAATGAGTGAAATTTTCTTGGAAATGTACTTTCGGTTTCTTACAATGAGTGAAATTTTCTTGGAAATGTACTTTCGGTTTCTTATATCCGAGTTTTTGTATCAAGCGGGACAAGAAATTTGCTTTCCTAAAACCGAGTTTTCTTATAAGCGAGTTTCTTGTATCCGAGTTTTTGTAATACATAATAAAGAAGAGTTTGGCCGGGGGAAAAAAATTCGTTGGCAATAACCGAGTTTTCTTATATCCGAGTTGCTTATATCCGGCGTCCACTGTAGTAATACATTTGTCGTTATAACCAGCCCAGGTAGATATGTGTCCTTAAATTAGTTAACACGTGTCCTTCACAACAATTTGTACCGCGGAAAAGAAAAGGTTCTGCAGGCTGAGAGCCCAAACGACATGAAAATAAATACACACACCCAGAAGACATTAACAGTTCGGACCCACCTGCTTTCTACGGACGTTGCTATAAATCACGACAGACGTTCTTCACCTGTATGCTTCTGGTAATGAGAAGTTTGCACCGACATGCATTTTGTCTGAACGACATTGATAAAACAGCTCGGCCCAGCAAGGCTGACATTAGTCAAACTTACATGTGATATTTGACAGTGTAGTATTGTGATGTGTGTGACATTGTAATATATCACCCCCCTGCGGTAATATTCCAACCAATGACAGGCGGTAGAAGGTGAAATGAATGGGACGTGTAGAGCATGTTCCGCATCACGGATGTTTATCTTGTGATTGCAACATGTCTTATCGGCATGCAGGTGCATGTGTGTGCGTGCGTGCATGCGGCGTGCGTGAGTGCGTGTGTGTGTAACTTTAATCGGAAGAACAGTTGGTGAAAATCCAAGCGAGACAAACCATGACAGTATAATCCATCCTGGTGTGTAGTTGGTGTAGAGTTTTGCCCCTTGCGATTTGAGACACTATTTTGTTGTTTCTGTTCACACTCTTGCTGATAGTCCCACCGGAACGGCACTTAACAAACCGATCATTAAATAACTGACAAGAAACCACCACCACCACAACAACAACCCTCCCCCCCCCCCCCCAAAAAAAAAACACCACAAAAAAGACATAAATAAAATCATAAGAATTTTTTGAAACTGCACGTATTAATATTACTGGACTGTTATGCTTCAGGTGCCGACTTCCAAAGTGTATGATTTGTTGTGATGATGTTATTTGTGTTTTTGTTGACTTGGTTTTGTTTGTTTGACTGGAGAGTGAGCTGTTGACAGTACATGTATTTTTTTTTCCGAATATAAACTCCAAACACAGGATTTAAGCGTTAAGTAAGACTTAAACCAACGCCGCAGTCCCTCCATACGCATACTCAGTCGTCAGCCCCAAATAGCGTTTACGTACAATCAGGCAAGTTCGAAAGACAAACCTAATGGTAACGGGCGAGTGATTATTAAAAGCCCCTGCGTCTAGTTAGGCAGATCAGAGTTTCCCGCCGACTCCTTCCGATCTTTATAATAATAATAATAATGAGTATTGTATAGGCGCTTTACCCAATTTCGTGAATCGGCTCAAAGCGCTGCGAACTGAACCCACCACGCACGCTCACGTGAATCACACGCATTCTCACACACTGGACATAAACACATTACAAATACAATCACTTGGTGCGAAGGTTCAACTTAGCTATTTAAATTTCGGAATTTACAAATACGTTCGTTCAGTTATAGTGCCCCCCGCGTTTGGAATTCCTTGCCATCTTCTCTAAGAAACATCCCTTCCCTCCTACAGTTAAAAGCAGAACTCAAAACACATCTTTTCAAACTAGCCTTTAATCTTTAAACTCCACCGCCTGTATTGATGTGTATAAATGTGTGCGTGTGAATGTTGTGTGTGTGCAAAAAGCGCATTGAGTGCTTTCCTAAGCAGAACTCCGCGCTCTACAAGTGTAATATATTATCATCATTATTATTATTACTATGAAAACCACGAACAACATCAGTTATGTTCTTGGTGTTTCAAGAATTTATAACTCGGACTGAGACAGGTTGTCCTTCACGTCTCTATGTTGATTAAGGCAATTTTTGCCTAACGAACTAAGATCTGGTGTGATCGAAAACCATATGTGAAGCGAAACTTCTGTCTCATCTTCTGGCCGAAAAATGGACTAATTACGTTCAAAACTTTGGGAGATATCGTCGGTTGAAGTTTGCGTCATGACTACAACCCTGCGGTCAGTGTGGCGACATGGTCCGTGCAGGTTCATCCAAGCGGAAAAAGGGCCAGTTGTCTGACTCACGTCAGAACTTTTGCACGGACCGTTCAGTGCTCCTGTGTGTGAACAGTGACAAAAAAAGAAGTGTGTTCGACGGGACGGGAGCAAAGCGAAGGAAAATAAACTACGGACTGGGGCCGCCTCCATACGTGTCCATTTTGCTGTGGTTGACAAGATCAACACTAAAAGTGCTACAATGGATCGCTCCGTGTCTGATCAGTCGAGTCAGAATCCCCAAGTATCGGCCGCTGATTTAATGGAGAAAATGTGTCACTTGTCTGGCCAGCTGTCACAACTAAACAAGAGTGTAGAGGAGATGCGAGGCGAGATTTTTGGTCTAGAAGCGTGAGGAGAAGTTGCGGGAGATTGTGTTCGAAGCCAAACAACAAGCAGCGGTAGCGGAACGGAGATCTAATGGCCTCGAGCAGTATACTCGGAGGAACAATATCCGGATTTATGGGGTGCCCGAAACTGATCAGGAGTCCGCCGTCGACTGCGAGAAGAAGATGCTGAGGATGTTCAAAGAGAAACTGGGACTTGCGGACATCAAGTCTGAGCATATTGAGGCTTGTCATCGTGTGGGTCAAAAGGGCAAGCCACGAGGAGGGCCACGCAACAACAGTCAGATCAGGACAGGCCACGGTCGGTAATAGTCCGTTTTGTCTCGCGCAAAACTGCAGAAGCTGTGCTGTACAACAAGAAAAACTAGAGAGGCAAAAGCCTCCATGGCTCCCTTGTGACATGGTTCAAGGTCATTCAAAAGAGTATGTTTGTAAAAAACATCTTACCACTATCTATCATCAAGCCAAGTAAGGTGTCTCTGGTGTTCTTAGTTCCTGGCAATATTACACTTTTCCCCAAAACTGACTATATGGCCTTGACCTTGGGCCAAGGTCATTCAAATAAGATGTCTATCATTACACCAAGTTGGATGCCTCTAGTATTTGTAGTTTCTCCAAAGACGGTAATATTGAAATTGACAACAGACAGCTTTAATGACCTTGACTCAAAGTCAAGGTCATTTAAAGTGGTATGGGTATATAGTTCTTATCAATGTCTATTAGCATGGCAAGTTTGGCGCCTCTGCCGTTTGTTGTTTCTGAGAAAATGCCAATGTTACGGTTTCACAAAAATAGCTTGTACGGCCTTGACCTTGACACAAGGCTATTGAATACATGTATATCTGTTAAGTTCTTATCAATGTCTATCACCATATAAAGTTTAAAACCTCTGGTTTTTGTAGATTCCAAGAAAATGCCAATGCAAAATTTTAAAACAGACAGCTTTAGTGGCCTTGACCTTGAGTCAAGGTCATTCAACATGATATATTTTGAAAGGTCTTATGGCTGTTTATAGGCATGCCAAGTTTGGTGCCTCTGCTTTTTGTAGATTCTGAGAAAATGCCCATGTTAAGGTTTACTGCGGAAATGCGGAAAAAAGCTTGTACAGCCTTGACCTTGACACAAGGCCATTGAATACATGTACTTTTGTAAAGTTCTTATCAATGTCTATCATCATGCAAAGTTTAAAACCTCCGGTTTTTGTAGATTCCAAGAAAATGCCAATGCAAAATTTTAAAACAAACAGCTTTAGTGACCTTGACCTTGAGTCAAGGTCACTCAGAATGATATATTTTGAAAGGCCTTATGGCTGTCTATCAGCATGCCAAGTTTGGTGCCTGTGCTGTTTGTAGATTCTGAGAAAATGCCAATGTTAAGGTTTTCTACGGAAATGCGGAAAATAACTTGTCTGACCTTGACCTTCAAACAAGGCCATTGAATACATGTATATCTGTAAAGTTCTTATCAATGTCTATCATCATGCAAAGTTCAAAACCTCTGGCATTTGTAGACTCCAAGAAAATGCCTATGTAAAATTTTCAAACAGACAGCTTTAGTGACCTTGACCTTGAGTCAAGGTCATTCAAAATTATATATTTTGAAAGGTCTTATGACTGTCTATCGGTATGCCAAGTTTGGTGACTCTGCTTTTTGTAGATTCTGAGAAAATGCCAATGTTAAGGTTTACTGCGGACACACCCACAGACACACACACACACACACACACAGACAGACGACGGAGGGTTACAACATAGACTCCCATTGTTACACAAGGGAGCCAAAAAAACTGTCCAATGAAGTCAACGTTGTCAGTCCCGAGAATACACTTGCTGGGTCTGATCGTGAAGTTGGCTTCGGTCAGTCGCTGAAACAGCTCTCGGAGGGTCTTGATATGGTCCTCCCAAGTCTTCGTGTGGACCAGGATGTCGTCCCAGTAGAAGACCACGTGCTCCATGTCGCCCAGGATCTTCTTTAACCCTCTCTTCAAAGTAGCGGCACTGTTCACCATTCCAAAGGGCATCTTCAGGAACTCCCACTGGCCGTCGGGTGTAATGAAGGCTGTCTTGGGAATGTCCTTCTCTGCCACCTTGATCTGCCAGTATCCCTTACTCAGGTCGATCTTCGAGAAGAAGCGATCTTCAGCGACTTTCTGGAACAGTTCTTCAGCTGTGGGCATGGGGTCTGGATCGAAGACTGTCACTTTGTTGAGCTTCCGATAGTCCACGCATACGCGACTGGATCCATTTGGCTTCTTCACGACAACCACTGGCGATGCGTATGGTGATTTGGAATCCCTGATGACTTCCAGGTCCAGCATATCTTGGATGTCTTTCTTCAGTTCTTCCCGTGCGTGGTAGGGTAGAGGATACGGCTTACACCGGATGGGCTTGTCTGACGTCAGGTTGACCTCGTGCTGGATGGTATCTGTTGTCCCCGGGTCAGGTGTGAACCGATGTTCGTACTCCTCTGTGTCGCTGTTTCTCTGCTTCTGCTGCTTCCATCTCCGCTTTCCGCAGTTCATACGTCTGTCCCTCCCTCATCAACATCAACGACGGCGGCAACTCCGAAAGCGACGACAACAGTGCCAATGCTGCTGCCACCAACATCAAATGTCATCGTAATATTCGGTAAGACGACGGGCTCTCATTCATGGGATCTCATGCGCTCATTCATGGACTGGCGAACTACTACCGTGAATACATCCCAAACTTCGCGGCAGTGACAGCACCCCTGACAGATCTGCTGAAGAAGGGACAACCCAACGCAGTGGAGTGGGGAGAAGCGCAAGAACGAGCGTTCCAGACCGTGCGCAGCACTCTGACCGAGAAACCTGTCCTGCGGCTTCCAGATCCCAAGAAACCCTTCGTCCTGAGAACCGACACTTCCAACGACGGAGTGGGCGCCATCCTGATGCAGGAGCATGAGAGGAAACTCCACCCGGTGAGCTAAGGCATAAGAAGTTGTCCAATGCCGAGAAGAACTACTCTACCATCGAGAAGGAATGCCTAGCCATCGTTTGGGGAGTGAAGAAGTTCCAGCTGTACCACCAGGGCGTGCCATTCACTCTACAGACAGATCACCAACCTCTGAACCACCCGAACTCTGCAAGGTTCACGATTCATGAGGTTCGCGATGTTTCTGCAGAACTTTGAGATGAGACATCAAGGGATCACAGAACATTGGAGCTGATTATATTAGCAGAGTGATTTAAAGGGACTCTTGAACTGTTTTGATCTGCTCTGTTCAAAGGAACACTAAGACTGTTGTTTTTGTTTGTTTGAGTATTATTTTATGTAGTGGTTATTTTGTGTAGGGATACACAGCCACTATCGTAATTTTCTTTGTTTTTGTTTGAAAGAAATTTTATCTGGAAAATTTCATTCTTGAAAAGGGGGGTAGTGTTACGAGCGTGGCTGTGCCTTTTGTTTGTGTTTTGTTTGTATGCTGAAAGACAACAGCTGTATTGTTCTTTTGAGTGGGTTGGTGTTTGGGGGTTTAACGTCCTTTTCCACCACATACGGGTGATATCAAAGACGGGGCAACGATGAAAAAGCCAGCACAAATATTTGGCCCCAGCCGGGATCGAACTCACGACCCGAGCATTAGAAGTCCAACGCTCTACCATTCTACCACCCCGGCTCCCCTTGTTCTTTTGAAGTTGCTACGTTAAGTTCATATTGTCTTTTAGTAATGTAAATCTGTTTCCCGTGATCCAGAAGTTTCTATTGTTATCACGAGTATTCGAGAAGTGGTGACCTGTTTTTGCCTGTAGCTTATTTTGCCTCGGGCGGCGGCCCGCATTTTAGGGTCAAGAGCTGAGTCGCTCGGAAATTTCGTGCAAAACGCTTTGTAAGGAGTTGTTTACGAGTAGAAAGTGTTATATAACGCGCCTAGATTCGGCGGGCAGGTACTCGATTATTCTGGATTCTTCTTAAGTTTAAAAATACTAATAAGGTGATTCACGTTCTGATTTTTGATTGGTTCTTTTTATAATAGTGGTTCAGAATGTGCTAGAATGGTGTGACTGTATATAAGACCCTGAGATGTTTGCGTGTGTGTGTGTGTGTGTGTGTGCACGAGAGAAGCTTGTATGTGCGAAGCTTGAGAGTGCATTGTAACACCAGAGAAGAGCTGTAAGAAACTCCACACGGTTATACCTTTTCTGCGCACTCACGTGTCTTCTGTGAGTGAAAGAGACTAACACGCAGTCTATAAGAATTCGATACGTGAGGAGTGTTCGCCTGTGTCATCGTAATCTGCGGTAAGACGACGGGCTCTTCAACATTTCTCCACACGTAACAGAGAGAGAGAGAGAGAGAGAGAGAGTTTCAAGTCCGTGTGTCCGTAACTGGCGTAAGTGTGTTCGCAAATTATATGGAGCTTATGAAATAGCAGACTTCACCACCACAACCACCATCGACAACAACCAGAACAACGGCAACAGTCACACCTGTTATTTGAGTTATTTGAAGAAAGAAGACTTGACTGAACTTAGCACTGTTTTAATGTTATTAGATTAGTTCACACACACACACACACACACACACACACACACACACACACACACACACACATGGAAGCTTGAGTTAGAAACTGATATTGTAGAACCCAAGCGTGTCAAGTGAAAGATGAACGCGCTTCCTAGGCACGTAGTTCACTTTTCTATCCAGCATGTGGAAAACATAACAAGGACGAGAAGTATATTAAGTTTCCTAGTCGAAGGTACTGTGTCCTGTATTTGGGCAGGTGTTAGAATACTCAGGTACACAGACACCTTGAGTTGTACAGGCAAGTATCATCTGTATGTTACAATACTCAGGTACACAGACACCTTGAGTTGTACAGGCAAGTATCATCTGTATGTTACAATACTCAGGTACACAGACACCTTGAGTTGTACAGGCACGTATCATGTGTATGCATGCACAGCTTGGTGAAACTTTCTGTTTTCAGTCCCCCCTCCCCCCAGGGGAGCCGGGATAGCCGAATGGTAGAGGGTTGGACTCCCAATGCTCGGGTCGTGAGTTCGAATCCCGGCTGGGGCCAGATATTTGTGCTGGCCTTTTTCTCGTTGCCCCGTCTTTGATATCACCCTTACGTGGTGGGAAAGGACGTTAAACTCCCAAACAACCCAACAACCCTTTAAGTCCCCCCCCCTCCACCCCCCGACACACACATATAAAATGAATGAAATAAATGAATAAATAAATAAATACATTTTTTTTTAAAGCAACAAAAACCAACCTAATGATGATGATGATGATGCTAATAATAATAATAATAAACATTCACAGTCACTAATTGAGAACATGTTGTATGAAAGACACCACCTTTCTGTGAATGTTCTACCAAAACAAGCAAACAGGGAAGCAAGCGAATACATTATTAGTTTCTTGTCAAATGCTCTACACAGGTCCGTGGGGGGGGGGGGGGTGCACTTAGTGGGTAAAATTCCATTCCTCGGGTGAGCATTGTTAGCAAGTGAAATCCACACAAGAATGGGTGCAAGCGCATGGAACGATGTGATAGGGCATGACCGGGATGTGACAGGTGTGTGGTGGGAGGGAGTCGAGGACTGAATGCAAGGTGCCTCAGCGCTAGGTAAATTGCTGTTAGTGGTTAGTGTATGAGATTCGTGCAGACACCTGACCTTGTTTTCTCCCCACAGCCGCCAAGAGGCAAAAAAGGCGATATGTCGAGACCGGGTATACGTGTATATCAACTTACGTTGGCGGGATAATTATACTGCTGTGTCAGACTTACTGGCCGAGTATGTAACACTCGCCTCGTGACCGGTACCCGGTGTGTACAGGAGTTTAGCTCAACGACGACAACAGCAACATCGTGTCATCTTCATGTGGCGAGCTACGTGACCAATCACTGTACGGATGTAGGACCGTTCTGCGTGCTGATAGACACTACTGCTCCACAGACAACGGGCTTCACAAGGCGGGAGTGTATTCATGATAGACTGACGTCACTACTGCTCCACAAACAACGGGCTTCACAAGGCGGGAGTGTATTCAGATAGACTGACGTCACTACTGCTCCACAGACAACAGGCTTCACAAGGCGGGAGTGTATTCATGATAGACTGACGTCACTACTGCTCCACAGACAACGGGCTCCACAAGGCGGGAGTGTATTCAGATAGACTGACGTCACTACTGCTCCACAGACAACAGGCTTCACAAGGCGGGAGTGTATTCAGATAGACTGACGTCACTACTGCTCCACAGACAACAGGCTTCACAAGGCGGGAGTGTATTCAGATAGACTGACGTCACTACTGCTCCACAGACAACAGGCTTCACAAGGCGGGAGTGTATTCAGATAGACTGACGTCACTACTGCTCCACAGACAACAGGCTTCACAAGGCGGGAGTGTATTCATGATAGACTGACGTCACTACTGCTCCACAGACAACGGGCTTCACAAGGCGGGAGTGTATTCAGATAGACTGACGTCACTACACTTTGGAATCGAGTGACTGCGTACAATAGGGGAGTTCCATTTGACATACTTTTCTTTGCCGTCTGGTGATTTACTCAGCAAAACATTTTGATCATTTGAAATTTTCTTGCGTACATGTAGTGCCAGAAACCAGTGTCTAGTTTAGTTTGCCTGACACCACATTGTGCTAGCTTTCTTTGGTATCACCCCTAAGTAGGGGAAAGGACGTTAAACCCCTAACCACCACCCCCCCCCCCCCCCATTCACCCACACACTCACCCGATGGCATGACTGAAGGCTTATATTCACCCGGCCATGCAGACTGTACCCTGATTGTATTTCTCCTTGGCGATTAAAATAGGAGATGCATCCGTGGAGCTTCTCAAGTCTATATATATGTACACGCCACACTCAAGAATGTAAATGTCTTTTGACCTCCGTCACCTTGATCAGATTACTGTGAGATTAGCTGAAACACAACACCCAAGACGGCCAGAATAACACAGCAGTTAACCTCAATGCTTACCTAACCGTTGCATTCTCTTCCCCAGGAATCTCTCTCTCTCTCTCTCTCTCTCTCTCTCTCTCTCTCTCTCTCTCTCTCTCAGCAACTGCGGCACTGCCACCACCACCGACAGCGACGACAACGGTGCCAATGCTGCTGCCACCAACATCAACGACGGCAGCAACTCTAGTACTGTCACCACCGCCGACAGCGACGACACCAACCCTGCCCAACCCATCTCTACACATACCGCTTTGTGTAAGAACAGTGCCACCCAAACGACCGTTCCTGTCGTAAACACTCCCGACCCTGCAGTAGCGGAAAGCATGATGGCAGAGTTAGCCGCCCTTCGTTCTGCCATCGCGGAAATGAGACAGATTCACAAAGTGGAAGCTGAATCGCTCCATACGGAAGTCTTCCATCTTCGTGAACGACTCACGCAACTTGAGGAGCGGAAAGAGGTGGCCAGTAAGACAGGTAAACAGGTTTCTAAGAAAGCCAGGAAGAGCTCGCCTGACCCCGTCATTATTAGTCCTCCTGCTGGCCTACCAAAGACAACTGTGACTGGAAAATCAATCAATCAATCAATCAATACTTTATTAATCCCTTCCGGGAAATTAAATGTCTGCCGGTGACATACAAACAGGACATTAAAGAGTTCTTAAAAGAGACATAAAACATAAAACAATTTATCACCATAATACACATTTCATAAGTTATCACATAAACATGTATCACAGACTATATAGAGCGAACGGCCTCCACCCACCCACACACACACACACACACCGTGGCACACGCGCGCGCACACACACACACACACACACACACACACACATACCACCTCTCTCTCTCTCTCTCAGCAGGAGTGCCTCTGGTGTACGTTGTTTAAAAACATGACTGCTGTTGGTACAAATGAAGTTTTGTAACGCTGGGTTCTCACGTTAGGCATTCTCAGTCTACCACTGTCCATACGTCTGCTGTCAAACTCCCCATACAGGGGGTGTGTCGCGTCGTTGAGTATAGTCGTCAGTTTGTCCGTAAGTCGTCTGTGATAGACCGTGGAGAAAGTGTCCAACCTACGACCAACAACTCCTCCTGCTTTCCTGTTCAGCTTTTCAAGCTTTTCCGTATCCTGTTTTGAAATGTTACCCCCCCCCCCCCCAACAGACAGCTGCGAAGGTCAGCACGCTGCTAACAGCAGAGGAATAAAAGATGCCCAGAAGTTTTTGATCAATGTGAAACGATCTCAGCTTTCTCAGGAAGAACATGCGGGGTTGCGCTTTTTTCACAACTGTGCTGACATTATCTTTCCAGTTTAACTTTTCATCCATGACTACCCCCCCCCCCCCCTCTAAGTATCTGTAACTAGCCACTCGTTCAACAGGCTGTCATGTTGGTACCGCTGTCACGGCTAACGATTCTAACAGCCAAGGACAGTCCAGTGACAGTGAGTCGCGCTCTAAGCAGGTCAACAAACAACCAGCTGACTCAGAGCAGGACCAACAAGTAAATATAATGGCGATGTATCGGTCTGTCAGAGCATGTGTTCGATATAAACAGAACGAGCTGAGTGATTCTTTCCAATGTCTTCAAGGCTTGAGACAAGGATGTATCCTGAGTCCGAGTATGTTCTCATTATGCATCAACGAAATTGCATTTAAACTGGAAGAAAATGGTAGACACGGCATTCAGCTTCTACCGGACTTAGTGGAGCTCTTTATACTTATGTTTGCCGATGATTTGGCATTGATGTCAAGCACGGTAATAGGATTACAAAATCAAATAAATGTTTTGGTAGAGGCTTGTACGGAACTTGGGCTAGAGATTAATGCAGATAAAACTAACGTTAGGGTGTTCCGCAGAGGGGGGGGGGGGGGGTCCTAGGCAAACGGGAGAAATGGTTTCTTGGAGGAAACCAGCTCGAAGTAGTTAACCAGTACTACCACCTTCGTTTTACATTCTCATCCACAATGAGTTTTGCACAGTGCATCAATCCCCTGGCTACAAAGGGTATGAAATCCACTTACAGTATGCTGAGAGGTTTAAGGCGTATCGAGGGAGTTACACAGGAAATCTTTTTCAAACTGTTTGACGCTCGGATCCAGCCAGCGTTGTTATACGCTCCCGAGGTTTGGGGGTTGCTGTATGAAGATGATAAGATAGAAAACGTTCACACATACGCCTGTAAAAAGTTCCTGAGAGTACCGGTGTCTATTCCAAATAGTATGGTATATGGGGAACTGGGGAGATACAAACTTACTGTAAATCGTTGTGTCAGAGTTATTAAATTTTGGTTCCGGTTATTAAAGATGGGGGGAAAAACACGCCTGCCTATTCAAGCCTACATGTTGTTAGTACGACTTGATGAACAGGGTCAGACAAATTGGGTCACGAATGTAAGGTTAGTTTGATGTTCCCTATGGTTTGGTTTTGTATGGTATGCTCAAGGCGTGGGTTGTGTGAGTAGTTTTATCAGGGTGATGAGACGAAGGTTAAAACACATGACGATGCAAGAATGGATGGCGGGAATGCAAAGTAGTAGCCGCTTCAGTTTGAGTTTCAAATCGGTATGGGAATCTGAAGATTACTTAAGGTGTTTAAACATTAAAGGTTTAAGAGATATTTTTGTTCTCTTCTGACTTGGAATCAGCGAAATCAATACACACAGATTAGAAGAAAAGCAAGTTTTCAACAATAAACGTTTACATGTGTTGCTCCCGCCAGTTTGGTGGGCTTGGTGTAGTCAGCTTCCTGAGCTTTTCGTGCTTAATTTACGTGTTCAGTAGTTTTTTTCTGATGAAAATGGGTCCTTTTCTCGCATGGTTTCTCGCAATGTTTTGATGAAGTGTTAAATGTGTTCATTTCTGTATAATTTCAGCTATGTATGTACATGCACAACAACGTGTGAGACGGGTTGATTTATGCCAAGGCCTAAACAACAATAAACTATGTCTGAGTCTGTCTGAGTCTGAGTTAAAACAACAACAACAGCAACAAAACAGAACCAGTGAAGGGAGGCCGCATGACATAATAACATAACTAAGGGGACTTGAAGTGGCCTGCATGCAAATTACTTTTCCACCAAAAAATGACATTCATGTAAACATTATCCCCCCCCCCCCCAAAAAAAAACAACCAACAACAACAACAACAACAACCACCCAAAACAAAAACAAAAAACAAACAAAACAACAATAACAACGCTTGAAGCCTACTGTGTGGCCGAGAAATACATTGATTCACAACCACCCAGGTCAATCACACACTGATTTCGATAATGAGTTGATCAACACCGTACTGACCTGGCTCTCTGATTGGCTTAACCTGAACAAGCACATGTTACTCAACTCGGCTGGGACGTTTCCTGTCGTGCACGCACCTTCCTGTCCCGGGTCTCGGGAGGCTGAACGTGTGAGGGTAGGATTTGTCTATTCACACCATTCACACTTAGACGGCGCCTGCCAAGTCGGCGCCAACCGAGTGATAGTCAGTTCTGCGTCATCTAGTACAGATCAGGTGCAAAATCGAGGGAGGGCTCACGCTGTGAGAACACGTCACCTACTACTTAAAACACAAAAGCTAACAGATGGTTGACTTACCTTTGGTCCTGTCCGGGGTGTCGGGCAGCTGAACGTGACAATCAATTAACTGCAAGGTAAGAATTTGTCTCTTCATTCTATTCACGCGTTGCCGGCGCTTGCTTAGTCAATCAACGGCGCCAACCAAGTTCTTTATGTGAAGAGAGGCCGATCAAACAAACGCATTAGATAATAAATAAAGCGATTTGCATGCGACTGAGTTTTCCAAACAAAAAAATAGAACCATTATTCGTGTTTTTTGTTCAGTCTGCCAGATTTCCAGAGAAGCATGTATGGTAAGAGTGTAATCTCTTTACAAAAGAATAAGGCAGCTTTCTTTGTTTCTCTCGGATTCTTCAGGCTCAACTCTAGACAGTTTTTTTAATATTATTTTTAGACAGCTCTCTCTCTCTCTCTCTCTCTCTCTCTCGGGGAGCCGGGGTGGTCGAATGGCAGAGCGTTGGACTTCTGATGCTCGCGCCGTGAGTTCAATCCCGGCTGGGGCCAAATATTTGTGCTGGCTTTTTTTTATCGTTGCCCCATCTTTGATATCACCCTTTGTGGTGGAAAATGACGTTAAACCCCCAAACACCCACCCACCCCACCCTCTCTCTCTCTCTCTCTCTCTCTCTCTCTGCGTCCTGTATTTCTACATTGTATTTGCTAATCTGGTGAACCACTGGTCATGCCAGCCAAAAGCAAAATGTATTCCCAATGGTGGTATGCAAGGTATTTTTGTCTGAGAGTGTATTGGCTGTGGCACGAACCAAGTGTCCAGTCACAACGCCAGCCAAAACCAAAATTGTCTATTATATCTGGCGTCTCCACACGCAGCCTTACCGATCAACGCCGCCAACTGGCTGGCCGCCTATTGTTTGTGTCAACACCCCAGCTTCGGGCAGCATCAAGGTGGGAGGTCACACTCTGTGGCACATTGCAAGGACAAAACCCATCTACCATTTGAAGCACAGAAACAGCTGATGGGTGCGTAGACATTTTTTAAAAGTGGATTTTTTCTCTGCCTACATGTAAACATCTTGTGATTTTAATTGTAGTTTTCTCGTTGCCCAGTCTTTAATATCACCTATGTGTTAATCTGCAAACACCCATCCCCCCTCCCCAGGCACGCCATTTTGATTGTACGGGTCGCCTATGGCCAGTCGCGCATGACCAATTCGACCAGTCGCACATGACCAATTTTGATCAGTCGCCTGCCGCTAATGACCAACCGCGGGTCGCCTATGACCAGCCGCCGGTAGTTCATGGCCAGTCGCTCATGACCAGTCGCTCACAACACTCACACGTCGCTCATGACCAATTTCGACCTGTCGCCCGCTACCCATGACCTTGCGCGGGTCGCGCATGCCCGGTCGCGGGGCGCTCACGGACCCTTTTTGGCCGATGTTTGTTATATGTATGGCCCGGCATGGTTTAGTAGAACCCGGAAGAAAGGCTCTCGAACTGCCTTCGGGTTCAGTAGTTTCTTGTGTTTTTGCCTTATTTCATTGGAAATATGTGTTCTTTGTGCATTGGGAATACAAGATGTGCAACTGTCTTGTCTGGTAGTGACAGTGGACGGTCCAAATGTGCTGTGCGTCTCGGCGTTCGTCTTGTTCTGCTCGTGATGTAGGAGTGGGAATAGCTACACAAGTGTACCATTACCGAAACGATCGGAGCAAAGGTACGGTCGCTAGTTGTTAACTTTTTGTCCATAAACCGGCAGATGAGCGGTATGCCTACCATTTGAGCTACGTGTGTTTTTGTCTGTTATTATTATTATTATTATTTGTTGTTGTTGTTGTTGTTCTGTGTGCTTGTTGTGTTTTTTGTGTTTTGTTCTTTTTGTGTGTGGGGCTTGTTTTTGCAACTTGAGCATGCAACAGTTTGGACTTGGTTTCATATTAACTTTCCTAGTGTTCGCTGTGGCAGGACTGACATATACTGGGCCACCATTGTATTGTATTAGGAATTGGATTATTATAATGTTTGATCAGACTGGGTACATACAAAGTGTGTTTGCAACTGATAGAACTGTTCTGTATCCCTATACAGTGTACATACTTCTACTAGTTGGAGGTCTTGTCTCTGCTGTCACATTGGCTACTTACATAGAGGTGAACACATTTTTGCACGGGATAACCGTTTTTCTGTTTGATTACACCATGGCAAGAACTGTAGATTTTAAAATATGTACATTTAACGTTAACGGCCTTAATGACAGTGGTAAACGAAGGGACATATTCAGATTTTCTAAGACAGCACGGGCAGGATATATACTTTCTACAAGAAACCCATTTCTTTACTTTAAATTAGTCAACGGTCTTGCACCTGCATACTTAGGCTCCAACCTACCGCACCTAGTCACGTCAACCAGCCCGTACCACAGAAGGCGCCCTCTAGTACGTCGTGTCCCTACATTTCGAACTGAACTCTATAAACTGTCCTTCTTCCCCTCTACAACTCACCTTTGGAACGACTTGCCAGACAACATCAAACACAGCCAGTCCTTAAGTGAATTTAAACGTCACCTCACACGCAACGATCCTATTATACCCCCATACTACTGCCTGGGTTCGCGTTTATCACAAATATCTCACTGTCACTTGCGCTTAAATATGAGTAACCTCCAGCACGATCTAGTTAACCGCCACTTATCCCTTACCGCTGGTTGTGCCTGTGGAGCCGCGATCGAGTCCGCTGAACACTTCCTCCTAGAATGTCCCAAGTATACAGATGCTCGAAACGCAACAATCAACAACCTTGCCTGTCAGTATAAACATACAGATCTACTTCTTCATGGCAACACTGACCTTCCATTGTCAGTTCACGTACATATTTTTGACACAGTTCTAGAGTTTATCACACTTTCGACTGTAGCAGCTGACCGCCGTTGATATGAAAATGCTCATTGACAAACTGAGACCTCTCTCTCTCTCTCTCTCACATAATTTGTGAACCGCCATTGCATAGGTTGCTTTAACTGAATTCTTGTTGAGCATGTCATAAGCATGTCTTGTTTATGCTCAAACTATCTTTCTGTACTTTCATCAGTGCAACGAAATAAATCAGTTTAAACCAAGAAACCCATTTGAAAAAAAACTTGAGAATTAAATAAGGACCAGTTGGGGTTTTAATTTATGGCTTGCTGGAGCAGAGACCAACAGAAATGGTGTGGCCATACTGTTTAGTAGTACTTTGTAGTTGTACACTGTAAACAGAGACCCTAATGCATATTACATTATTATGGACATAGAATTCTTAAGGAAAAGAGTTACATTAGTAAACTTATATGGACCAAGCAGTGGAGATAATCCTGACTATTTTTACTATGTCCATGATCAAATTGAACAGACTGGAAATGACTTCATTATTATTGGGGGCGACTGGAATTGTACATTAAATATGAAACTTGAAGCTCGCAATTATACAAGTGTCACACGCAGCCCAAGAACCCGTGCAAGAATAATGAGCATGATGACTACATTTGATCTTATTGGTGTATATAAAGAATTGTATCCAGATAAACGTGAATATTCATGGCATCGCTTTAACACTATCAAGCAGGGTCGTCTTGATTACTTTTAAATATCACAAGGATTACTTTCTGATGTAAATGGATCATTCATTGGGCCTGGTCACAGGTCAGATCATTCTTTGGTTACTCTAGCTCTTAAAAAAGAACAGTTCAAAAGAGACAAACAATTTTGGAAATTTAATAATTCACTTCTGAGAGATAAAGTATATATATTGCACAGATAAAGGAATTAATTCACCCATTTATGCCTAGCATCCCTTTTTGGGACGCTTACAATTCGGAACCACTGCTCAAACCCGAATGCATTTCTACATCAAACATTGGTTGCTGGCCAAAGGGAAGTGCATCATACGCACATAAATACAGGTTTCAAGTAATTTCCTTTGGAAATAATTTTTGTCGACCATTTGCAGACCATTTTTCATTGAAAAAAATCGTCAGACTGGCAAACTATAAAAAGAAGGCCCATACCTTTCCATTTTGCTACTTTTTAATGGTGTCAAAGAAGAGAAAATGTTAATTGATATCTACTCTAAAATTGTGTCTCTCAGCTTTTGCTTAAAATGCATAGTATGCGTACGGCTTGTTCAGAAAGAAGCGTCCCGAAAAAAAAGGGACGCTAGGCACGAGAGGGTAGGGGTGTTTGTACCATGTGAGTTATGAAGGTGCTATGTTTTTCTCATGTCTGTGACCGTGAATGATGTCATCTCTATGCTGGAATATAAAGAGGCCTTTGGGACTGCTACAATTTATTCAAAACCATCACCTAATGACGTCATGTGATGACGTCACTGATGAAGATCGTGCCGATGATTAGGATAGAGGGACTATATATTGACAATAACCAGCTCATGACTAAGACAGAAGCTGTTGTCAGAAGGAATGGCATCCGCACTGCGTATGGTGCCGATTCAGAGCAATACCAGTCAGCAAGGGGGAATCACTGAACCTGGCTGCTGTTTGTTGGGCTGTCACGCAGACTGAGGGGCCCATCCCAAGAGGAGCTGGACGCCTGAGCGCAAGAGGCAGATGACTTGCCCTCGACAAAAAAGTGCCACCTGCCATCAGCTTTGATAGAAGAGAGATCGTGAGCCATGGTCGCCGCAACATTACTGCGGGTGTTTGAGGATCTAACGCCATAATCCATCATATATGGCTGATATCAAAGACGGGGCAACAAGAATAAGACAAATATTTGGCTTCAGTCGGGATTTGAACTCACAGCCTGAGCAGTCAAAACACAGCGCTCTGCCATTCTGCTTTTATGACTCGGACACAGCTACTCGGTGCAGCATGTTGTCATGAAGTGTCAAGCTGGACCGTATGACAAATACACGAACTTTGCCGAGGTGCACGTTAACTCTCTCCATGCCAAAAGTTTTTACAGATGATTGCTTCCCTTTGACCGATAGAACCCTAGTTTGCTAGCGCAGTATTTAGTTCCTCAGTTTATGATTTCATGACAGAAAGTTGGCGATCCCGTAAATAAACGTTGTGGGGTCACCAAACGGGGTGGGCGGGGGGGGGGGGTGGCGGTTGAGTTTCACATCCTTTTCCACCACGTACAAATATTCGGGACCAGCCGGAACTCGAATTCTCGACCCAAGCATTAAAAGTCCATCGCTCTACCTTTCGGCTATTCCCCCCCCCCTCCCCTGGGGACCTTAGCATGGAGAGAGTTAAATGACTGGTGCATTGCCTATTGAAAGTCTGCAAATAATTTGATTTCTTCGAGAATGCACATGTTGCCATAACATGATCTAATCCGTCTAGTTGGTAGATTTTGAGATGAACCTGTTGCATTAGGTTTAACTATATCAATTTCATCGTCAAAATCTCCACCAAGACGTCCATTTTCGATCTCATGCACTATTTTTGCTCTGTATATGGATATTTCTTTGAGATTAATTCATATGACTTCAAAAAAGAATCAGTAAAGCGTGTGTAAAAAAAACCTTACCCTCTCGTGCCTAGCGTCCCGTTTTTGGGACGCATTTTGTAGCCATGCTAACTTCAAGAAATGAAGAATTTTTTCACAATTACTGTTGGATATGTTCATTTTGCATTAAATGCAATGTGTTTTAACTACTTTACACAAAAAATAAAAATTCAGGCATAAATGGGTTAATGAGGTTAAGAAGCAGTACGCTGTTCCAGTCTATAGTCTTGATAATATTCATATGGTCCCTTCAGAAAGTCTTCAGCTGACAATTTCTGATCAGTTGTTCTTTGAAACACTTCTCATGGAAATACGGGGAAAACAATATCTTACTCAGCATATAAAAAGAAAAAGGACACTGAAAAGGAGGAGAAACTCATGAAGGACCTGACACTGCTTGAAAAAAATGTATCGGATAGTTCTGGTCAGGATATAGATCACCTTCGGGCTGAATTACAAGAACTTAGAAATAAGAAGTTAGAAGGCATGGCAATTCAATCTAGAGTGTGGTAGCTTCAAGACGGGTAGAAAGCAAGTAGATACTTTTGCAATAATGTGTGTGTGTGTGTGTGTGTGTGAACAAGTCAGTGAGTTTTCTGGATAAAGGAGATGGCAACATTCTGTCTGATCAGAAAGATATCCTGTTACAGGTTCAAAATTTTTACTAGCAGCTTTATAGTCACAGAGATGTTGAGGATGTGGATGTAAGTAAGCTAATACCAAATGCACCGGTTCTTTCGTGTGAAGATATTGATTCGTCAGAAGGTACAATAACTTATCATGAAGCAGCATCTGTATTGAAAAACATGAAAAACAATAAAAGTCCTGGTTCAGACGGTTTCACTGTTGAATTTTATAAAATGTTTTTCATGGATATTGGAACTGTCTAGTACGATATGTCAGTGAAGCGTTTGAACGAGGACAGCTGTACCACCCAGTACCAGGATGTTATTACGTGCATTCCAAAGGATGATAAGCCAAAACAGTTTATTAACTAGAGGAGTAAAGCCTCATTGGCTCACTTGTGAGATGGGTCAAGGTCATTAAAAAGAGTATGTTTGTAAAGCTCTTATCACTAGCTGTCCTGAAGTAAGGTGCCTCTTGTGTTCATAATTACTAAGAAAACGGCAAATGGCAATATAACAGTTTTCCCAGGACAGCTTCTATGACCTTGACCTTGGGTCAAGGTCATTCAAATGAGATCTGTAAGTGAAGAGCTTATCAGTGACTATCATTATGCCAAGTTTGATAGCTCTAGTGTTTGTAGTTTCTGCACAAATGCTAACGTAAAATTTCACAACAGACCTGTAATGACCTTGACCTTGAGTCAAGGTCATT
The DNA here is from genome assembly GCA_018292915.2 of Batillaria attramentaria. Classification (NCBI taxonomy): domain Eukaryota; kingdom Metazoa; phylum Mollusca; class Gastropoda; family Batillariidae; genus Batillaria; species Batillaria attramentaria. The sequence continues at coordinate 348,010 of JACVVK020000250.1, forward strand.
CAAATGGGTATGTCTGCATAGGTCTCTTTGCTGTCTATCATTGTGATTTGTTTGGTGCCTCTGCTGTTTGTTGTTTTCAAGAAAACGCTAATGTTAAAGTCTCCGCAAAACATCTTGAATGGCCTTGACCTTAAATAAAGGAAATTGAATACAAGTATGCCAGTGCAGGTTTTGTCAATGTCTATCATCATGCAATGTTTGATGCCTCTACATTTTGAGAAAATGGCAAATTTAAACTTCCAATGAGACAGCTTTGATTACCTTGACCTTCAATCAAGGTCATTTAGAATGGTATTTCTTGAAAGGTCTTTCTGCTGTTTATCAGCAAGCCAGTTTTGGTGCTTCTGCTTTTTATTGTTTCTGAGAGAATGCCAATGTTAAGGTTGTGGAAGGTTTTCCGCAAAACAGCTTGCGCGGCCTTGACCTTGACTTAAAGTCACTGCATACAGGTATGTCAGTAAATGTGTTGTCAATGTCTATCATCGTGCATAGTTTGATGTTTCTGGGCTTTCTAGATTCTGAGAAAATGCCAATGTAAAATTTTCAAACAGCCAGCTTTAGTGACCTTGACCTTGGGTCACTTGAATTCTTTCGCTTTCCTTGAACTCTTATTTCATGGTTTCATACTTTGTGTGATAATGCTTCTTCTTGTATTTCAATTAATGGTCAGTATTCTAGCTGGTTATCAGAGTTATCTCCCATTGTGTGTCTTGCGTGTCTGCCAGTGCGTGTCTTTGTGTCTGCTGCATCTGGCTTCATAGAATGAAGTCTTTCCTGATCGGGTGAAGTCTCTAGCAAGCGGTTAAAACGTTCGGAGACTATGTGTAAACTTTAGAAACACTGCTGTTTGACATTTTGAGAAGTAGTTTGTGTGTGAATTTACAGAGTACGAACAAAATAATGAAAGAATATAGAAAGGGCTGCACGTGTGTTTTTTGGCAAACATTTTTTTTTTTTTTTAATATTCTACTTTCTTAGCAACTATAGTTTAGCACAAATGATTACGGATTTATCTTTCATTGTGTGTCTTGCGTGTCTGTCTGTGCGTGTCTTTGTGTCTGCCCGTGTGTCTTGTGTGCCTGCCATTGCATGTCTTTGTGTCTGCCTGAGCGTGTCTTTCTGTCTGCCCGTGTGTGTCTTGCATGTCTGCCTCTGTGTGTCTGCCATTGTGTGTCTTTGTGTATGCCTGAGCATGTCTTTCTGTCTGCCCGTGTGTGTCTTGTGTGTCTGCCACTGAGTGTCTTGTGTGTCTGCCTGAGCATGTTGTAATGACTCGTCAGCGTCAGGTTACCCAGTGCAAACGCGTTTACAACGGTCATTAATGACCCCCTTTCATTTTTTTTCACTGAATCCGTTACATGCCAAAACAAATCAAGATGTAGAATGCAGCAGAAAATCTAGGAACTCGTTCTGTATATCTGTATATGTGTGTGTCTTTGTGTCTGCGCGTGTGTGTCTTTGTGTCTGCCAGTGTGTGTCTTTGTGTGTCTGCACCTGCATGGCTTTATGTCTGCCTGTGTGTCTTGGTGACTGCCAATGCAGTGTTCTAATATTTATAGCTATAACCAGCCTGTAATCATATATATCATACCCAATGAAACCTTGTATATTGCCAAAATAAATCAACCTGTAGTATGCAACAGAAAAATCTAGGACTTGGTTCTGCGTATATGTGTGTCTTCTGTCTCGTGTCTTTGTGTCTGCCCGTGAGTGTCTTTGTGTCTGCCTGTGTGGGTTTTTGGTGACTGTAGACCAACCAGTAGTACTCCTATAACCTTGTGCTATTGCTAAAATATATCAACGTGTGATATGCAACACAAAACCTATGAATTGATTCCGTACGATTGCGGCTTTGCGAAGGGACAATAAAGTAGTAAAAGAACAACAAAAAAGTATATAAACTGTGCCACGCCTGGCTTCTTTTTTTAACCTCATTGGTACATCATATATATATATATATAGAGAGAGAGAGAGAGGTACATAATCATTTATGTAAATTTGTGTTTTCCGTGTCTGCAAAACGTTTGTAGAGAGAAGCACATGATCGTTTTCACTAAGTGTACACACAAACACTTCAGAAAGCAAGGACACCCATTGGCAGACTCGGAAGACACGCAGTGGCAGACACCAAGACACTCCAAGAGAAATAACTGTGTAATCCATTGTTGTGCAAAACTTCCATTTCTTAATGATTAAATAAACAATTCATCTATAAAAATGCATACTTTCCACATGACAATGTTTATAATTGTGTTTAGAATCAGTCTCATGGAAAGGAATACCTCAGTTGCATGCAAGGTTAATTCAAAATTTATTGCCCGCTTTTGTTGGAATGATAGTGTTCCTAATAGGGCTGGCGGTACGCGGCGGTAATACCGAGTGTACCGATTACGGGTTGCCTCGGTACGGTATACCGGTACGGGTCTAAGTGTACCGGTATACCGGAACCCACTCAAGGGGCAGAACTCCCTCAATCGACTATTGTTTCTAAAGAAAAATTCAAAGTAATTCACTCATATCAGTCGTATGACTTGCTGTGAGAAGCGGGTCGGCTTTACAATTTTCTGTTAGTGCCAAACACTTAATTCATACACAGAGAGAGAGAGAGAGAGAAAGAGAGAGAGAGAGAGAGTTTTCCTTGTGCCACTGTGGTCGTTAGGACGGGCAGCATTACTGGAAAAGAGTGAAAAACAGAATGCATGCTGTTCATGGCTGTAGGCCATTCGTTCTCTGTAGTCAGTCACGGTTGACATGTTCATTTAAAAAAGTAACACCTTTTTCGTTAAGGTACTTTTGTAGGACGCATCCCTCTTTAGCGCTCACCTCTGTACACCGCCACCTCGTCTGCAGATCTCTGGTGAACTCAACCGGACTGAAACTGTGCAGCGACGACATTTGTACTCTTTGCTGTGTACTGTCAATTTTTGAACCCACTCACAATACGGATTCCCCTCATTACCACTCACAGCCAAAGGGGCGTAGTGGATGGGCTAGTAACACGTAAGTGCCAAGCCTCTCCTCTAAAAGTTGGTAAATAACAAAATACGCTGTGTACACTGTGGCCGTCATATCAGGATACTTGGTAACCTACCCCTGTAGTGATTAATGCTCTGTTTAATTAGAAAAAAAAGGTATTTTAAGTCATCTACTTCAAGCATTGAAGAGTTCATGAAATTTGATGTGGGATGTACGTTTTCCTTCTTCTGGGATCACTCTACTTTTTCCAATATGTAAAACAATGACAAGTTGAAACTGGTCGCTGCTAGATATAAACCTACCCCCCCCCCCCCCACGCAGCATGTAACGAAGGAAATGGAAAAAATGGGTAAAAATGATGGCCGCTGTGAAGAAGACGTGCTTGTTTAGATTCACGGATCTTTCTCCATACGACTAGTCATTGTCTTTTTCACTAAGACAAATGTATAAAAAGAAAATGATTCAAGCGTAGCGATTATGGCAGGCTCTTTGGTAAGCCCCGCTTTCAGCCCATGATAGGGAACTGATAGCTTCAATTAACGGCCATCTATAAGCAATGAATCTCTCATACAAGTTCCGGAAGATAATTCTGAAACACCGAGCATGTGCCCGAATGTTTGCATCATAATTTACTTGTTTTCGCGGATACACCTTATCACAGCAACCAATCAAGTGTCCCTACTCCCATCATTTCGCATATTCAGCCATTATTGAGCAGATTGCACTTTCGATGGCTGTTTGTGACAAAAGTACAATAGCGATTTCAATGAACTTTTGAAAGGACACAACTGGGATACCATTCTTGAGTGTGCACTGCTCTTGAGAAAAACCGTTCACTACTCACAACGCAGCAACTACTAAGTACACCCCCAAAATATCGCTACCGAAAATGTGGTCACTTGGATATCATATTTCATATGTACCTGCACATGCGGTGACAAGGGAACTGCACAACACCAAAGAAGCGTTTTCTGACTGAACTGTTCAATGTTCGTAAATGTTTCCGCGATACATGTCACCTGCAGTGACCTGATAAGTGCACAAGCATCAAAATACTGCCGTTTTACAGGGTCCTTTGAATCAACGGCCAAACTGATGGCCGCAATTTTCCAGGAAGCATCATTCTGATTGTGGTAAAATTTTAGTATGTCAACAATGCATGTCTTGTCTTGTAACCGTATTTAGAGTTCTGCACATTTCTGTACCCGCAAACACGCATACTTTGTGCACACCCTCAAAAGCCCATTTATAGGGCTCATATAGTGAAAATGGAAGATAAACAGTCGTTTTTAACGGTGACGCGGACGGAGAAAAAATTCACGGAGAACACCACAGCATTAGGGGCCTCTGAAATCTGTAATAAAAAGTTAGGATCAAATTTGTTCTACCTTGTTCAGCAAGGGGCAATGAAGTGTGCACACACTTCAAGTTTGACTATTGGATATGTTAGACCAAACACCCTGCGGTGGTCCAAGGAAATGACCAGAGATTTATCTGTAGCAGCCCGAGGATATCAAAATGTCTATTTTACACATAGACGCCAATTCACTCACTAATGGGGACCGGGCTGACATTATGCTGCTGCAGCCGCTACGCTTGACAGATCATGTGTAGACGCACATCATGATTTAGGGAAATGGTCCAGCTTCACAAAAATACTATTTTAAAGATACCCCCCTGCTTAAAATTGTATCGCACTAAGAAAATATCGGACATTTTCATTAATTCCTGTTTTTGAGGTACAGGTAAAGAAATCAGACAAAATTTATTTAATCTTCAAGTAAAATAACATTTCGCAAATGCCAATAATAAAAAAAAACAATAGACGTCAAAGAAAATCTGTGAAATCTCTTTTATTTTCAACGTGTTTTTCCTTGGGAACAAACGCCGTTAAGTTGGTCTCTTTTTTTTTCTTCCTTTTTTTTAAGGACATTTTCACATTTAGGAATGCAGTTCAGTACTAACAAAGTGCAATGGAAATTATGTAGAGCATAACCTCCAGTCTACAGTAGTATGTGGGTGAATTCATTTCAAGTGTTATGAGATATGCTAATCACACGGCAAACATGTTTTCAAGGTCAAGGTCATATTCGGTTTGTCTATTTACTCCAAAACATTTCACTTCATCACTCAGAATAAGCATTTTGGTGATTCTAACTTTTGTCCCCGTGATTTGATGAGTTCACAGCATCTTCAGAGTAAAAAATTTGACGGCAAAATCTTCATAACTCAAGCGTGACCTTGACCTTTACTAGGGGTCACCAGAAAGGCGTTCTCATCAATGCATATTAGGCAAATGTTATGCCAAAAGTTGTATTTACAAAATTTTCACCCAGTCTCTATGACCTTTACTCCCAAGGTCAAGGTCACCAAGGTTGTACACAAGAAATCTTCTCATACAAACATAGTTTGTGCTAATTTTGCCCGGTGCTTGTGAGTGCTTCTTCTTTTGCTTATTCTAACAGAGCGATGAAATAAAATGTTTGGGAGTAAACAGACGAACCGATGACCTTGACCTTGTAACATGTTTTCCATGTGATTAACATAAGTCATAACACCTGAAATTGATTCAGCCACTCACTACTGTAGACTTGAGGTTGTGTTCTACATACTTTCCGTCACACTTTGCCAGTAATGTATGCCAGTAATTTTCATTCGTAAATCTGAGAATGTCCACAAAAAGGCAAAATAACGGCGTTTGTTCCCAAGGAAAAACACGTTGAAAATAAAAGAGATTTCACAGATTTGCTTTTGTGTCTATTTTTTAAAATTTGCATTCGCGTAATATTATTTTACTTGAAATTTCCTATTAAGTTTGTCTAATTTCTGTACCTGTACCTCAAGACAGGAATTAATGAAAATGTCCATTTTCTGAGTGCGTTAGAATTTGAGGCAAAAAGGTATACTTAAAATAGTATTTTAAGGATGCTGGACCATTTCTCTAAAGCTTGATGTGCGTCTGCACATGATCTGTCAAGCGTAGCAGCTGCAGCAGCGTGATATGTCAGCCCGGTCCCCATCAGTAAGAGAATTGGCGTCTATATGGAAAAAGGAAGATTTGATAACCGAGAGCCGCTACAGGCAAATCTGTCGTCATTTCGTTGGACCACCGCAGGGTGTCTGGCCTAACACATCCAGTAGTCAAACTTGAAGTGTGTGCACAATACCTGCTGCAGCGGCGACATTTGTAATCTTCGCTGTGTATAGTCAATTTTCGAACCCAACCACAATATGGATTCCCCTCATTACCACTCACAGCCAAAGGGACATGAGTGAGTGGGTGAGTTTTTAGGGCTTAAAGCCGCGCAAGCCACAAAGACTAATTCGCGGCTGAGTGTGCCAGCACTACATGAAAAAAAAATGTAACGTTGGACAAAGGATGCAAACTGGTCTACGGGGCAATATAAACCTAGGACATGCAGGAGACGCTGCACCTTCATGCTAATTTCTCGAACTCCCGGTTACAAAAAAGCGTAGAAAACAAATAACAATTACAACTGGGTAAAACAAAGATAAATATAAGCGCATATACAGCAAATATTGCAACTTATCATCTCCTAGGCGCAATAAATCAGTTCGCAGCATATGCTCAACATCACTTATTCCTAACCACTCGTAGTGCAGACGTGAGTGAGAGGTTGAAAAGAAGAAATATAGATGAAAGGGCCGAACTTAGAAATCAGCTGAGAGATGAGAGGAAGGACAGGGCGGCTAAATTCGGGAGGTTTTAAAGAGAAAGAGACAGGCGAATGGGCTGGTGAGGGATAGACAGAGAGGTAGGAAGGAAAATTCCTTAGTTGCCAATGAAGACAACATGCCTGGGGGGCAGTTGGAGAATAGACCGCTCCAACACGGAACCTCCCCGCCGTGAGGCGGTTTGGGAAAACAACGCACCAGAGAGGGGTGCGTTGTGAAGGTCTTGAACATGACAGGTGTTCAGCCGCACCAGCAGGGCGCTGCGAACAAAGCCCGCCAGGGTGCAGACCAGGTGGGGGGAATCCAGTGAAGTCGGCCTTCAGAAATGACCCTCACATGTCTCACTGGACCAAGGGTCAGCAGACACCCGCTTACTGACCTCCCCCCGGAGGAGACTTTAAGAGAGCAAAAGACAGGTGAATGGACCGAGGGAGACAGAAAGAAGAGTAAGAAGGAGCAAAAGGGGTGGGCAAGCTTGGCGAAATCAGCCCCGCCGCGTGAAGGCGAGCCCATGGGACCGCCAAAGGGACAGAGTGGATGGGCTAGTAACACGTAAGTGCCAAGACCCTCCTGTAAAAGTTGGTAAATAACAAAACAAAACAAAACAAAAAACGCTGTGTACACTGTGGCCGTCATATCTGGCTACTTGGTACGTTACCCCCGTAGCAGTTAATGCTCTGTTAAATTAGAAACAGGTATTCTTCACTTCAAGCAGTGAAGAGTTCATGACATTTGATGTGGGATGCAAATTTTCCTTCCTCTGGAATCACTCTACTTTTTCCAATATGTAAAACAATGACAAGTTAAAACTGGTGGCTGCTAGCAGCAAAATATAAACCTAACCCCCACACAGCATGTAATGAAGGAAATGGAAAAAAATGGGTAAGAAGTAATGACCGCTGTAAAGAAGACGTGCTTGTTTAGATTCACGGATCTTTCTCCATACGACTAGTCATTGTCTTTTTCACTAAGACAAATGTATAAAAAGAAATTGAATCAAGTGTTGCAAGTATGGCAGGCTCGTTGGTAAGCACCGCTTTCAGCCCATATAGGGAACTGATAGTTTCAATTAACGGCCATCTATAAGCAATGAATCTCTCATACAAGTTCCGGAAGATAATTCTGAAACACCGAGCATGTGCCCGAATATTTGCATCATATTATACTTGTTTTCGCGGATACACCTTATCATAGCAACCAATCAAGTGTCCCTACTCCCATCATTACGCATACTCAGCCATTATTAAACAGGTTGCACTTTCGATGGCTGTTTGTGACAAAAGTACAATAGCGATTTCAATGAACTTTTGATATGACACAACTGGGATACTATTCTTGAGTGTGCACTGCTCTTTGAGTAAAACCGTTCACTACTCATAAGGCAGCAACTACTTTAGTAAGTACACCCCCAAAATATCGCTACCGAAAAAAGTGCTCACTTGGATATCATATTTCATACGTACCTGCACATGCGGTGACAAGGGAACTTCACAACACCAAAGAAGCGTTTCCTGACTAAATTGTTCAATGTTCGTAAATGTTTTCCGCGATACATGTCACCTTCAGTGACCTGATAAGTGCACAAGCATCAAATACAGCCGTTTTCCAGGGCCCTTTATCTCAACGGCCAAACTGATGGCCGCAATTATCGAGGAAGCATCATTCTGATTGGTATGAAAATTCTGTATGTCAACAATGCATGTCTTGTCTAACAATAACAGTGTTTAGACCGGAAATCTGCTCATTTCTGTACCCGCAAACACGCATACTTTGTGCACACCCTCAAAAGCCCATTTATAGGGTTCATATAGTGAAAATGGCATGATAAACAGCCGTGACGGTGACGCGGACGGAGAAAAAATTCACGGAGACCACCACAGCATTAGGGGCCTGTGCTCTACTGATTTCTGTAATAAAAAGTTAGGATCAAATTTGTTCTACCTTTCGCTATATAAAAAGCCTAATCAGACTAGCCTATAAGACCTTTCAAAACATACCATAATGATTGACAAGGTCAAGGTCACTAAAGTTGTCTGTTTGGAAATTTTACAGTGGCATTTTCTCAGAATCTAAAAAAGCCAGAGACATCAAACTTTGCTTGATGATAGACATTTACTGACATACCTGTATTCAGTGACTTTGAGTCAAGGTCAAGGCCATGCAAGCTGTTTTGCCGAAAACCTTCCAAAACCTTAACACTGGCATTTTCTCAGAAACAATCAACAGCAGAAGCACCAAACCTGGATTGCTGATAAACAGCAGTAAGACCTTTCAGGACATACCATTTTGAATGACCTTGACTGAAGGTCAAGGTCATCAAAGCTTTCTCATTGAAAATTTAAAACTGCCATTTTCTCAGAATGTAGGGGTACCAGAGGCATGGGTGGATGGGTGGGTGTTTGGGGGTTTAACGTCTTTTTCCACCACATAGGGTGATATCAAAGACGGGGCAACGATGAAAAAGCCAGCACAAATATTTGGCCCCAGCCGGGATCGAACTCACTACCCGAGCATTAGAAGTCCAACGCTCTACCATTCGACCACCCCGGCTCCCCGTACCAGAGGCATCAAACTTGTGCATCAAGGCATGACGTTGACAAAACCAGTACTGGCATACTTCCTTGAGTAAGGTCAAGGCCATTCAAGACGTTTTGCGGAGAGTTTAACGTTAGCATTTTCTTGGAAACAATAAACAGCAGAGGCACCAAACAAGGCACAATGATAGACAGCAAAGAGAACTATGCAGGCATACCCATTTGAATGGCCCTGACTCAAGGTCAAGGTCATTACAGCTGTCTTTAGTGAAATTTTTTATTACCATTTGTACAGAAACTACAAAAACTTAAGCTGTCAAACTTGGCATAATGATAGTCACTGATAAGCTCTTCACTTGCAGATCTCATTTGATCTCATTCTCAGCCCAAGGTCAAGGTCAAAGAAGCTGTCCTTGAAAAACTATTTTATTGCCATTTGCCGTTTTCTTAGGAACTATGAACACAAGAAACACCTTACTTGAGGATACAGCTAGTGATAGAGCTTTACAAACATACTTTTTTGAATGACCTTGACCCATCTCACAAGTGAGCCAAGGAGGCTTTGCTCCTCTAGTATTTTGTTGTTTTTGTTGTTGTTGTTGTTGGGGGAGGGAGGGGGAGCTTGTAGCTTGGTTTTGTTTTGTTTTTTATTTGTTTGTGTGTTTGTATGCATGTATGTAAATGTATTCTCGTATGTTTTTTGTTTATATTCAATTCAATTCAATTCAATATAACTTTATTGTCTGTCGATGGCAGAAAATTTTCTATTATATACATATATAATTATAGAAAATAATAATATATAGAAAATTATATACATGTGCTATACATGTATAATTGTCCACAAAAAAGATGAATTAAAAAAATACGACTCTGTCGATATAGAATGGCGCGCCGGTTGTTTCGTAGTTTGTAACACGGTGGTGAACCTAAAATAAATCTGCTTTTTTTCTGTACCGTTCATGCCAATAAACGGAATGTGAAACAGTGAAACGAGCAATTAAAACATGTATGCACATGACGGGGTTTCCTTAAGGGATATCAATCCTTGTCGCCATGCAATACTGCCGGTAGAGGGTTAACAACTTGATGTTAGAATGAAAAAAACTAGAAATGCTTCCTCTCACAAAACACCTGGAATTTAACAAACTAGTACTGATGTTTAAAGTTTGGAGGGGGGGGGGGAGGGGGGATCTACCGGAGTACCTCTGCAACTTTTTCTCTGTTTTGAACTCCAGATATTCTACTCACAGGCTGAACTTTACCACCCCACTCCCCCGAATTGATATTTTCAAATCCAGCCTGTCTTTCTCAGGTCCCTCCCTGTGGGATAATCTCCCCCTCACAGTTAAATCTGCACTGTCGCTCTCCTCGTTCAAGGAGAGCCTTCTCAAGTATTTACTCTCATGCTCGGAGCCCTGAATGTTCTGCCATGTGTACCCTTGATGTTGCTTGATAACAGTTATAGGCTTTTCTAGGTTGTTAAAAGATCCATGTCTCCACACACCTGAGTGTTCTGTCGTATGTATCCTGGATGTTACTTGTTAGCAATTATAGGTCTTGCTTAAGTAGTTGAAAGATTGTCTCCACACACCCGAGTATTCTGTCGTATGCATCTGGATTTTACTTTCTAGCAGTTACGGGCTTTATTTAGGTAAGCGAGCGTATTAGAGCATAGCGGCTGTCGGTGTATAGACTACATCTTACAAACTTTACTACAAGTGTGTGTGTGTGTTAACACTCGTAGAACTACAGAACCATTGTCCTCTAACATCGAAAAACTGTTGTCCATACAGGATGTTCTCGTTTCCTGTCTGCGGTACTCTTCAAAGTGCATCGCCATTTGCCAACGTTACCATAACAGTGAAAACTGTAAGCATGCAGTGAAAAAGACTTATCACGCGGATGCATTACACATTATCGCCTGACTTGTAACCAGGAAGAGACCAACTGTGAAACATGGCGTCGTTTGATCGACGTAATAAACAAAACACGAGTGACAATGAAGACGAGACGAGTGTGAAACACGTGGCATCCTCAGTCTGTGACGAAGTCAGACCTGGACATTCTCTTGCCCGAGAACCTAGAGAGGACATCGTGTCTGCCAGACAATGTATGCTACCTGACGTCACTGACTACGATGAAGGCTACAACGAACTTCGTGTTGAACGGGCACCAGAGGCAGGTAAGTGTGATACAATGTAGCAAACAAACATTACCATACAAACATTACCTTTTTGACACAACCGCATCAAACGAAAGTCGTGTGATATCGAGATTTATCATCCATAGCGGCCTTTTTTCCTTTGATCTCACCTGTGGAATAATTGTCCGTATTGTAGTAGTACTTGATAAATCATGTGACACAGAGCACGACATCACATGACAATCGGGCATGGTTCCCAGCTAGACGGTTCTTTGGCTTTCAGAAAGAAAGAACAGAAATACTACCTTTTTGGCACCGACGGACAAATATTACTACTCTTTGGCGGGAACTCGCTCTCGCTCTCTGTGTCAACGCAATCGACGACGGAATATTTTGACTCGGCATGTCGGTGTTTCCAACTTCATAAACTCGTTCAAGTACAAAATGGCAGTAGCCTGTGCCTAACAATCTCTGCTTACTCAAATTCCAAAACTTACCAAACACCGCAAAAAGTTCAGTCGAAGCTAGTGTCTCACTGATTACGTGCGTCGTTTTCACTGATTTGACTGATCGTGGCAAGCCGGACGCAAGTACCGCTGCTCCCTGCATATGCGTGCATATAATGCCAACTGACCTAACAAAAGGCCCTCATAGGTACTTGTACGTGTACGTGTACATGAATGCACATGCGTGAGCGAGAGTGTCCCTACATAAAGTGTACCAGTACCTACACCTGCACATACTTCTAACAAATGGCCCAGCATGTACGTATACATGAATGCACATGCGTGAGCGCAAGTGCCCATACATAATGTGTAACAGTACCTATGCGTGCATATAATGCCAACTGACCTAAGAAATGTCCCTGCATGTGTTGCCTTTTACCTGTCTGGCAGCAGGATAATGCTAAATTACAGGGATGCCGATAATAACGTTCGATTTCATCGAGCGAACCGCCACTTGCCGCACCGGCCGCCACTCGAAGGGATCGCACAAACCTATGACGCGTTTGACGTCATAGGTTTGTGTGGACATGAATGCACTTGATATCAGCAACAGATGACTCACCGTTTGGCGAATGTTTCGTTAGACTTAAGAGGTCTGTGTCTACTTCCCTTCAAATCGTTCCACCGTGCTTTCTAACTAAGTTTTGTGTATGGAAGTTATATTTCATGGTCATTCAGGGCTAGACAGTTCGGCGTTGTGTCTCAGTGATCAGTGATAGAGGTCTTATGTTGGCCGGACTGCACAGACAGTGTGTGTGTTGCATTGTCTCAGCGTAATCGACGTAAACATTATTCGTTTCCCTTCGTCTTGCAATTGTCGCTTGCTAGAGTCTTATATCAGTGAGGACGACCACACAGTGGTGATACTGCGTCACAACATGGCGGAGTTAGGTAAGAGATGTACGAGCCAAAAAAACCGATAGCTGACCCCAAAATGGACAAATTACTCAGAGAAAGTGACAGCGTTGTGACTTTGAACGAATGGGCGTTCCTTGCGATGAAACTCATGAGTGTTATGAACCAGACGCCATGTGCGTATCACTCGCCACAAAGTCGACTGGAAAAGGCCGTGGCTCAGTACAGAATTAGAAACTAACGGCACAAATCCAGGCTAAACGCCTCGGCTAGCTAACATCGAACATAAACTTCTTTTTCAGAAGAGAACCTGTGTCCGTTACTTACAGATCAAGCCGCGCTGGCAGGCATGTGAAGCCTTGTTTTGTCTCAGACTTCCTTTCTTTCCCTGTCCTGTCTTCCCAAAGGGGTGCTGACTGCTGTGTTCACAGTTAGATAAGGGGTGTGGCGATTTTGTGAGCACAGAGCGCGCGCTGGACAATCCACAATTCAAGCCTTTATTGAAGTAAAGTCTTGTCTTGCCAATCGTGTATGCTATCTCATCGTAAAATAGTGCTGTCTCGACGTGCAACTTTAGTCCACCACGCGAACTGTCAGTCGTGTATCCGAGCGAACGTCGGCCGCGGTAGTCTTCATTAACTAAGAACAACAACAACAATAAACAACAAGAAAAACAACATTACTACTACTACTACCACTACTACTCCTTATGATAATAGCTGTGTTTTATGTAGTCACGGTTTCCCCTCTCCTGTAATCGAGGGTCACGGCTCTTCGCATAGGAAAAAAATTAACACATTAATATCTCTGTGGTGGCTGGACCAATATTTAAATAATGATAGGATACAAGTGACGCTGAATAACGCTCCATGAAAATATACACTTTGGCCTTACAAGCTACCGTGCATGATTATCTGAGTGGAAAATGCCCAACTCTAACACTGCGAGCTGAGGTTCGTCTGCTTGGCAGCCATTTGCAAGGTGTCGGCGCATGCGTCCCTGAATAGAAACCGCGGGAAAAGTCGGAGATTTCTAAAGGTGGGCAGATCAGACAAAAGCTGACAGAATAACAGGAATTGATGTAATATCTCTTTGTCAGTCTCAAAAACAGTTGGCTGAAGAATCTCACAGGTCCTGTACTGCTTTCTACAAGCTTTTCTTAATCAGAAAATTCACTCAGCGAAAAGATTTTTCATCTAAAACGTAAGTCAGTTCAAGATCCCTCGAATCTGACAGGCCGGCATGCTGATCCCTCCCAACCGCATAGCAGAAAGATGTACACAAACACACGAGATTTTTCTTTGATGACTGAACAAAATTTCTGATTACACGTACCACTAATTTGACTGATGTGTGAGTGTTTATGTTATGTCTCTCTAGATCTAGATTGTGAGCCGACAAGCATATTCACGTGGAAGGATGGTAGTGAGGAGAAAGAATAAAAGGAAAAACAAGATGGCCACCAGCCCAATATGTTGTTTCCATTCAATGACCTGCTGTAGTCACAGTTGTAGTCGTGTATGCAGCCCGCGCGCACACGAACGCAAGCTCTCCGACATCAAGCATGTCGGAGAGCTGACATGAAGAAAGTACTGGAAACCCTTTCCGTGCCTAAAACCCCAAACACATGAGGTCGTGTGGGCTCGCCTAGCTGGTTGACGCCACAAACTTGGCGTATGCGAGGTTCTACATGGGTGAATGAATTCTTGTAATACAGTCGTTCTCTTTTGACAGAGTTACTTCCCGCAGACCTGACTCACAGACGATTGCTTACTGGTATCGGAGAAGAGACCCTCTCTCTCTCTCTCTCGCCTTATTGCGCGCGCACGCACGCACGCACGCACGCACACACACACACACACATTATGCTTCTGAGTGTGAGTCAGTGGAAAAAACGAAACCCACTGAAATTCCCGCTTTCCACATGTCAAGTTGTAGAGACTCTCACGAAAAGATACTGCATTTCGATGCAAAATAATTTCTAGACCATCCCAGAACATGCTGGTGCAGTAACGTCAGTAGATTACGTCACCTTGGAAAGATTTCGAACCTTCCAGTAAGTTGAGGAATGTTCTAGATCTGACATGTTCAGTACGTAAGTAGCCCTGCACAGCGTTCTGGGTTCTTCTCCTTTCATGAATTTGTTCTCCGCGCATATTCTGTTCATAAAGTATTGGAGTTGTATTCTGTTGTATCCCGTATCTTCTCTGCGAGTGCACGAAGATGGTGACATAGCATAAGTAAAATACACCACGTCTCCAAACAGAGGAATTCGGAAAGAAAGTGGCGAGACATCCCCAAGAAAAACCAGCATCACGTCAATCAAACACGACGCTCTTACTTTACGTCAGTGCGCGTGCGTCTCTTCTTCGATGTTTGTGAGGCGTGTGGCTTGTGTAGTGGAGGAAATGTGCTTTGAGTACAACGTTTCGAGTCAACTGACGATAACGGCTGCAGGGAATTTTTCTTATATATATATATATATATTGTGCAGTTGCTCCTTCTAAATTATTTAGTCTTTTTCCGCTGAAACCTCTTGCAGAGCTTTAGGGTAGCGACGTCTGCTAGTACTGGAGACGCACCAGATTATTCTGGGGCAGCCTTTTAGTGCTGGTTGGACGTTGCAGCCCTCGAGGGTATCGCCGCATGCTCACCTGATGAGGGTCCCATTGACCCGAAACCATGGTCGTGAGCGGCTAAAATCAACAATTCATATGGCCTTGGTCGTACCGACCATTTTCCTCCCGGTGGGAGGGGAATGGGGGCACTATGAATGGTGAGATACCCTTAGATCTGTTAGACGTTTCAGCGGTAGGATGGTAGGTTCCCCCCCCCCCACCTCCCATTGTGGCTTGTAGCCAATATAGGGCAAGGCGGACTTGTCCAATGGCATACAAAGCACACACCTCCTAGATCTAGGGAGCGCTCTCAGCTTTACTTACTTCCCCTACTTTCAAATTGACCTGATTGAGCGCATGTTTTCGGCTTTAGTAACGCCTTTGTTCCTATTCTATATATATATATATATAGAATAGGAACAAAGGCGTTACTAAAGCCGAAAACATGCGCTCAATCACCAGTTCATATGGCCTTGGTCGTACCGACCATTTTCCTCCCGGTGGGAGGGGAATGGGGTCGGCCCGCTAGTGCGCGGGTCCGTTAGTGCGCGGGTCCGCTAGTGCGCGGGTCCGGGTCCGCTAGTGCGCGGGTCCGCTATTGCGCGGCCATATCATCTATAAGAAGCAATACTTGCCAAGGTGACGGGGCCTACCGTGCACCCCCCCCCCCCCCACCCCGGGAATGTACTACGATGGTGCCAGATGTCTTCCTAGGATGTCCTGATTGTATTTCAAAAATGTTCCCAAGAATCCATAGGGATGCACCAGAGTTACAGCCCTTAACTTAAAGGCGCGCATTCACGCTTCGACGACTTACGTGATATTCACAAACAGCTGGTCTAAATCATAAACAGATTCTTGTACTACTTAAATCAATTATTATGCCACTTGCCAATGGTTTATTATCATTTAAACAAACAGAAATGAAGTATATATCAAAATGCTTATATACGGTGATGGTCAATGTACGCGTAGTATTATGGACGACTTGCCGGTATTGGTAAAAATCTGACAAATGAATGTTTTCATTGGTTGTACTTCTTTATAATAAAATACATCATAAACTCTTTATTAAATGGCCAAAGTAACATTTATACATGTATATAAATTTGAAATTGGTTTGGTATCACTTTGGTGCTCGTGAGTCACAGCACATGATCTGAGATATTTTCCTCGAGCTACAAAAGTATATGACATACATGATGACAGATGAAAATAAGAGCAATGTTTTGATCTTCGAAAATGTCAGGTTCATATCACATGAAAAATCTGCAGGAGTCCGTAAATGTGACATGTCAAACACAGTGTGTATAGTGCCTAATCACGAGCCAGAATATAGCATGTCTGAATTTGTCAACATACATTCATCAAGTGAATCACCCAGCCCATCCTACACAAATATGAGTGATTTAATGCTCTAAAACTTCCACATTAGAAAAGCATGATCACAGGGCTTTCCTGTGCACCCCCCCCCCCCATCAACCCATTGATCCAACACACACACACACACACACACACACACACACACACACACACGTCCCTATATATACGAGAAATTTCCATTTGAAAAAATGGGTTTCACAAAAACAGTGGGTTCCTTGGAAAATCGTCAATATTTTCCATATAATTATACTACTTCACATTTGCTTTGCATCACTACAAAGACAAAGACTGTTGAATAGACAATCTGCTTTTATTTCATTAAGGTAACTACATTGCAATCCTCGCGCATAAGGCAACAAAACAGAACAATCATAACCGAACATTTCATTCCCGCGCAATAGCGGCCCCGCGCACTAACGGCCCCACGCACTAACGGACCCGCGCACTAGCGGACCCGCGCACTAACGGACCCGCGCACTAGCGGACCCGCGCAATAGCGGCCCAGCCCCGGGGGCTGGGCCGCTATTGCGCGGGTCCGCTAGTGCGCGGGTCCGCTAGTGCGCGGGTCCGTTAGTGCGCGGGTCCGCTAGTGCGAGATCTGTTAGACGTTTCAGCGGTAGGATGGTAGGTCTCCCCCCCCCCCCCCACCTCCCATTGTGGCTTGTAGCCAATATAGGGCAAGGCGGACTTGTCCAATGGCATACAAAGCACACACCTCCTAGATCTAGGGAGCGCTCTCAGCTTTACTTACTTCCCCTACTTTCAAATTGACCTGATTGAGCGCATGTTTTCGGCTTTAGTAACGCCTTTGTTCCTATTCTATATTAAATGTAATTACATGACATTACACCTAGGCAGTTGCTCCTTCTAAATTATTTAGTCTTTTTCCGCTGAAACCTCTTGCAGAGCTTTAGGGTAGCAACGTCTGCTAGTACTGGAGACGCACCAGATTATTCTGGGGCAGCCTTTTAGTGCTAGTTGGACGCTGCAGCCCTCGTGGGTATCGCCGCATGCTCACCTGATGAGGGTCCCATTGACCCGAAACCATGGTCGTGAGCGGCTAAAATCACCAATTCATATGGCCTTGGTCGTACCGACCATTTTCCTCCCGGTGGGAGGGGAATGGGGGCACTATGAATGGTGAGATACCCTTAGATCTGTTAGACGTTTCAGCGGTAGGATGGTAGGTCTTCCCCCCCCCCCCCCCACACCTCCCATTGTGGCTTGTAGCCAATATAGGGCAAGGCGGACTTGTCCAATGGCATACAAAGCACACACCTCCTAGATCTAGGGAGCGCTCTCAGCTTTACTTACTTCCCCTACTTTCAAATTGACCTGATTGAGCGCATGTTTTCGGCTTTAGTAACGCCTTTGTTCCTATTCTATATTAAATGTAATTACATGACATTACACCTAGGCAGTTGCTCCTTCTAAATTATTTAGTCTTTTTCCGCTGAAACCTCTTGCAGAGCTTTAGGGTAGCAACGTCTGCTAGTACTGGAGACGCACCAGATTATTCTGGGGCAGCCTTTTAGTGCTAGTTGGACGCTGCAGCCCTCGTGGGTATCGCCGCATGCTCACCTGATGAGGGTCCCATTGACCCGAAACCATGGTCGTGAGCGGCTAAAATCACCAATTCATATGGCCTTGGTCGTACCGAACATTTTCCTCCCGGTGGGAGGGGAATGGGGGCACTATGAATGGTGAGATACCCTTAGATCTGTTAGACGTTTCAGCGGTAGGATGGTAGGTCTCCCCCCCCCCCCCCACCTCCCATTGTGGCTTGTAGCCAATATAGGGCAAGGCGGACTTGTCCAATGGCATACAAAGCACACACCTCCTAGATCTAGGGAGCGCTCTCAGCTTTACTTACTTCCCCTATATATATATATATATATATTTTTTTTTTTATGGCACCCCAGACACATTATCTATATATAGTAGGAGCGATTTTGAGATCTAAAATGGGTTCACCAGCACTTTCATCAGGTACGACTGTCACGTGGACAATATCGGGGATAGACTCTCAACGTTCCTTCACTCGCACATCAAGCACACCCTCAAATACCCTCACACAAGAAGACACGAAACGGGACGTTCACAATCTCTCATACCACATTTATTGACAAAAAGCCCCCTACTCCCGTTCCTAAACACAGTCACACCCAATCACTCACGCAACCACGCACCGCCTCCCACCTTTCCCCCTACCCTGGTTCTCATTCACGCATCAGTCATACACTCACCCGCATACAGCCCTCTCCAAGCACTCTTACCCTAACAATCTAAACTAAACTAAACTATACAACGGCGACTCTAGTCGCTGGGGAAAACAAACAAACAAAATTAATGGACAAATATAAATATATGTAACACAAATGACGGCCTTCCGATGTCAAAGCACAGTCCCGTGGTAACCAGCTGGTCCTAAGTTCTCGCCCGTACGTAACAGCCTCCTCTACCCACCTCGCGTACCCAGAGCCAACACCCCAACACACTCACGACCCGAAGCTGGAGCTCCAGTGAGGCGTCGACTGAGCGGAACCGTCTGAGTGAGCAAGGGGTCCGGTGCTGAGCTGTGGTCCAGTCCGTACTAGTACGCCGGGGCAGCGCAATTCGCAGGGTGAGGGAACAGCCCTGGTCCACTCGAGCTCAAGTAACGCTGACTTTGGGCAGCGCGGAGACCCTCAGAGCCTGAAGCCACCGGGACACGGTCCAGGAACCACGGACTTCGAGCAGCACGGAGACCCTCGGAGCATGGAGTTGCCCGCAGACAAAATGATACGGTCCTGATACGATACGGTCCTGAAGACAAGGACGACTGTATAAGTACACGTAGATGAACGGGTAGTGTGGGGGTTGGTACGTAGAACTAGGTACAAAGGTAGGTACGAGGGAGGCAAACGGGCTCAGAGCTGACTGTGAACACTCACTACTGGAGAACATGACCATAGGCGAAAACGGTCATACTATAATTTATGGTAACAGGTATATTCTATCAAATAAACAGGGACAAACTAAACCCAGAAATAGGAGTACCCACCCGATAAATGACAATAAACACAAAGGACGAATTCTCATATAACTTAAACTAGAACACTGAATCACAAACGCATTCACTCAGCACGAGAGCAGTCGCACATAGCAACGTGACCTTCCCCACCAGTGACCGAGGACACCCGTCTGAGCTAGAAGCGTTTACTCGAAAAATAACGAGACCCAGCGTCTACCAAAACCAGAATGTACTGCTAACGAAACAATAACAAAAAAAAACACACACAAAAAAAACAAACAAAAAAACAACTAGAATATAACCAACATAACTATATATACGACTTACGAGCCTACACTGCGAGGGTAGAAGCCCCAGACGAACTAAATACATATATATTCATGTTAAAGTACATACCAAAACGACCGGTGCGTATAACAGAAGGCTTGGACAATCACGAAAGACAACGGAGACGCCAGGAGAAACCTAGCCGCGGCGAAATACCCTCACCGCACGACCCGCAACGAAGTGGGACAAACACAGTCAAGGTTAGACTGCAAAAATGGCTGGCTATAGTCCGACGTAGAGACGTCCAAAAAATTTTCAGAGCAAGCTCCCGTAACAACACAAACATACAGTTAAATACCGAAAACGCAGAAGTGAACTCTGATTCAGTTCTACGGCTCACGCGTTCACCGAGCGCACGGGGAAAAAAGGGGGATAACGCGGATCCACACCAAACACGCATGAACGAACCCCCCTTCCCCACTCTTTAACTACACTGAAAACGAAGATACACACACACATTCACCCCTCACTTTCCACACACTGGACGTGCACGCACTCCTACTGCAGCAACCCACGTGCTAAACGTCATACAAAAGGGGGAAGAACGGTAGAAACGGGATAAACTAGAGTTCAGGAGTTGGAATTCTGAAACAACTCCACACTCTAAACATATCCACCCCCCAACCTCCGTGACAACGACTTACTTCAAAAGTATATAAGCGACAACCTCCAGAATTCACTCAATTGAGAGTCCGTATTCATGCTATCTATGTCCAAAAAATGGAGTGGTTTAGGAAAATATTACGCCTTCAAACGCCAGAAAGCCACTTTTTTTCTGAAAAGGGCAATAAATCGCAAATCATGTGTGCAATCGTACCTGGATCGGGCCTTCTATTCAACAATCTTGATTCATTAAAAAACCCCAAATTTGAAATCGATCGGTTCAGTATTTTCGGAAATACAGGCATCTGAACTGGGTTCACATGCAATGTCAACTCAGGTTCGGTTTGCATGAAAACTATAAGAGCGACCATTTTCTAGTAGTGACTCTGTTCAGAGTCCGTATTCAAGCTATCTACTGCCAAAAAAATGGGTGATTTAAGTAAATATTACGCCTGTACACGAAAGACAACCAACTTGTCTCAAAAGGGCGATAACTCCCAAATCACTTAAGCAATCATCACACGCTTGGTTGCTCTAATGTAACATTTTGATATATTTGGATACCCCAAATTTGAAAGCCATTCGGTTGAGTATTTTCGAAGAAACGGGCCTGGACACAATTCACACACACACACACACACACACACAGAGCCACAAACACACACACACACACACACACACACACACACACACACACACACACACACAGACGGCACTCACTGAGGAGGAGAAGCGCGTTCGGCGCACCATACATGTCAGCATCGATGACGCACGTTTTCTTACGTCATTGTCAGAGTTACACTTGCAAAATCGTCTCTGCGGGAGATCGGCAGTGACGTGCGTTTGTACCACAGATTCTTGCCTATGAACGTGGAAAATTTAGCCCGTCCTATGATGTTGTTTCCATTACTATGGAAACAACATAAAAAGGGGTCGGAGGGTAAAATACGGCAAGCACTATTACACAGCTGCTGTACTTTTTAAACTTTACAAAATCACTGTCACATAATCCAGAGTGTTAAATTGTACGTGTAGTTTTGCTTTCCAGGGACAAGGTCGGTGTAAACTAGCATGCATAATCATGCTAGCATGCACAAAAAACGCAAAACATCAATGGAAAACGTTGAATCTGAACAGATGATTTAAGTCCATCCCATACAAATCAAGACTCTCATCTTTTTTTGTCCCTGTAGTACTGTACCAACATTGGCTGTCAAAAAGCATGTTTGGCAGCGTGAGTGAGGAAAACAGCACCATGGTTCAAACTGAAAATGTTGCCACTTCACATTGTCAGACTCTTGACGTCAATGGCACCATGCGCATCACGTTTGTATGTGGGCACTTGTTTTCAAATGTTTTTGGCTCCCTTGTGTAACAATGGGAGTCTATGTATTAACCCTCCGTCGTCTGTCTGTCTGTGTGTGTGTGTGTGTGTGTCCAGAAAACTTTAACATTGTCTTTTTCTCAGAATCTACAAACAGTAGAGGCACCAAACTTGGCATGCTGATAGACAACCACAAGACCTTTCAAAACATATCATTTTGAATGACCTTGACTCAAGGTCAAGGTCACTAAAGCTCTCTGTTTGAAAATTTTAGATTGGCATTTTCTCGTAATCTACAAATGGCAGAGGTTTTAAACTTTGCATGATGATAGACATTGCTAAGAACTTTATAGATATACATGTAGTCAGTGGCCTTATGTCAAGGTCAAGGCCGTACAAGATATTTTTGTGAAACCTTAACATTGGCATTTTCTCAGAAACAATAAAAGCAGAGGTGCCAAACCTGGCATGCTGATAGGCAGTGATAAGACCTATGCACACATACCATCTTAAATGACCTTGACTCAAGGTCAAGGTCATTAAAACAGTCTGTTGGGAAATTTTACATTTGCATTTTCTCAGTATCTAGAAGAATCGGAAGCATCAAACTATGTGCGATGATTGACATTGGCAGCACCTTTACAGACATACCTGTGTTCAGTGACTTTTAGTCAAGGTCAAGGTCATGCAAGCGTTTTTGGGGAAACTTTAACCTTGGCATTTTCTCCAAAACAACAAACAGTGGAGGCACCAAACAAGGCATCATGATAGACAGCAATGAGACCTACCTTTCTGAATGACCTTCACCGAAGGTCAAGGCCATTAAAGCTGTCTGTTGTGAATTTTAACATTACTGTTTTCAGAGGAACTACAAATACTAGAGGCATCAAACTTGGCATGATGATAGACATTGATGAGATCTCATTTGAATGACCTTGACCAAAGGTCAAGGCCATACAAACTGTTTTGGGGAAAATTGTAATACATTGTATTGCCATGAACTCAGAGCACCAGAGACACTTTACTTAGTATGATAATGGATAGTGATAAGAGCTTTACAAACATACTTTTGTGAATGACCTTGACCTGTGTCACAAGGGAGCCATGGAGGCTTCTGCCTCTCTAGTTTCCTTTGGAGCGAAATGATCCAGTTTGCTGAAGATGATCAATAAAATTGTATTGATGATCTTTGGTTTTCCCTCTGTTGTTGTATGTTTCTAAAAAGCATGCCTTGTCTGTGCCTTGGGACTGCTGATAAGACAGTCGAAACATGCTTGGTAAGTGGATGAGGATCTTTGTAAAGGAGGCTTTTGGTTGTCCTTTGAGTTGGTCAGACCAGACACAGCGAATGGTCAGACATCAGATTACTGACCGGCGAAGGTTGTCCGATTGAGACTTAGATTGAGATTGAGAGATTTTAAGACTTTTTAATGCTTGGCAGATAGTACACATTGTATATTCATATACAACTAGATCTGTTGTACTGCAAACAAAAATGCATAAATTGGCACACCATCCGTATTTATTTATTTTTTAGTATTACTTGTACTGTTTCATTTTCACACACACACACACACACACACACAGACACACACACACACACACACACACACACACAGACACACACACACACACACACACGCTGCTATAATGAGAAACAGCGAAAGACTTAATGTTCAGGTAGTGTATGTTGAAATTTATCAGCCTTGTGATTAGGACATCACTTGGAAGGTCACACATTATCAAACGTTTTCTTTTGTACATTTATTTCTAGACACATGTTGATCAGTTACAACACAAACATTTTGGCCAATGGGGCCCAAGTTTACCATTCAGGCTGGAAACATGACAGCACATGGAAACTGATCAGATTTAGGACTGACCATACAGTAATGTGTCATGGTAAAAACAAAAACAAACTAGATACCATTTCTTTGAAATGTTACAACAGTGAAACAAGTGCTTGGACAACTAGCAAATTACAGATAACAGAAAATGTATACCTGAAATATATTCTTTAGATTCTCACTGTTCCTTCAGCCCTAGCCAAGTCAGATTCACACTATATTGTGTCTACTTTGCTTCAGTGTTATGCCTTCAAAAATGAAAATGTAGCAGTACAAACAAACATACAACCAACCAGCACACCTACAAACATTTCAAACAGAGTTTAGTACTAAATTTATTTCAAAAAGGAGGGGATGGTATGGCAGTTTGAATTTAGCGGCAAGTGTCCGATTAGATGAGGGAATTTTGGGACTGAATTTCACTAGTGTCAATACTGGAAAAGGTCTTGTCCTATTACAACCGGCTTTGACATCACCATTATGGTAACAAAACATAATTTTAATGAGGGAATTTTAGTGTCCAAGATGCCCGGTCTGTAGATCCTGAGGAAGCAGGTTTAAATCCCATGGTAGGCAGGGATATTATTGGCGATTGCTTTCTGAGGGGATTTCACATCGGTTAAACACAGATTTAGGCCAGTTTAAGAATATATAAGATAAGATAAGATAGATTTATTGCTTCTTAGTTACAATTAAGAAGAATTAGCTTTGCTCCTCTTGATAATAAAACACAATTGATATACACAAACATACCATAGAAATACATATACACATTCACACACTCAGTCATTGGCTAAAACACAATTTAAGGGAATAAGCACTGGCATTGCCTCACATTAAACTATGTTAAACAAGCACTAAGAATAACAGTTAAAAAGGAGGGGCAGGCCTAACACAGAATACAGATCACAGATAACAGCTCTCTCTACGTATAGATCCTTCATCTACACACATCCTATCTTCTGAGCTCGCACAAGCACCCGCATCCACCCACACACAGGGTAAGATATTAGACCGCTGGGGATGATTCACTAGTGTTCATATATAATGTCAATGCATAGGACGGGTATACTATTACCCGGTAAGTAAAGAGTTTAACTGGAGTGCTTCCACACCAGTGTATCATTTTTCATTACACTTTATATAATCTTTGCTCTCAGTTTGTAGTACATGTACATGAATTCGACACAATAGAGGTTGTCTGGTACGCTTGTTGCTGACTTTAACATTAAAACAAAAAAGCAAAAGTGGACCTAACTTACCACTTGGTGTTGACTTGAATAATCGCCATGTTGAACATGGTATCAGATGAGGACACATTTGTAAACATATTTGCAGGAGCTGGTTGGTTTGAGCAGGACCTGGGCCTGAAATTAATGCATACATGCAGATCAAAGTGATGTTGTAACACACACACACACACACACACACACACACACACACAGACAGAGATCTGTTTTAAAAAAATAAAAATAAAAAAAAAATAAAGAAAATTTTTTTTTGATGCTGACCATGGTTTCTCTTCAGTCCTCATTTGTACTGATCTTGCATGATACATGTACTTCATAGACTGTTCAAACACACACAAAACACTTTGGTATACAACTGACTTGTACTGCAGGCTTACTGAAACAGCTGCTGGTGAGTCTGACGTGAGATCTATCTGTACACTGCCTGAGATCATACTTGCAATACCTATGTACAGACCAATGCCACAGCAAAATGCACAGTGTGCCCTGCTTTTCAGGGGGCAGGGCCGCTATTGCGCGGGTCCGCTATTGCGCGACCTACGAACATATCATCTATAAATAGTGAGACTTAGTAGGGCTTCGTACGGAGAACTTCGCTGAGCAGCGTAACCCACTTGCATGTAAATTAGGCACGTTACGGGTACCATTAGCTAATCGCAGCGCGTTAGCAGCTCGCGGCCTCTGCCGTGTGAGCCTAATTTACATGTAAATGGGTTACGCTGCTCAACGAAGTCCTCCGTACGAAATCCTACTAAGTCTCACTAATAGCGGACCCGCGCAATAGCAGACCCGTGCAATAGCGGACCCGCGCATAGCGGGCCGACCCCGCAGGGCAGGGCCGCTATTGCGCGGGTCCGCTATTGCGCGACCTACGAACATATCATCTATAAGAAGCGGAATAGTTGCCAAGGTGGCGGCCCCCCCCCCCCCCCCCCCAGGAATGTGCTACGATGGTGCCAAATGTCTTCCTAGGATGTCAGTCCTGATTGTATTTCAAAACTGTTCCCAAGAATCCATAGGGATGCACCAGAGTTACAGCCCTTAACTTAAAGGCGCGCTTTCACGCTTCGACGTCTTACGTGATATTAACAAACAGCTGGTCTAAATCATAAACAGATTCTTGTACTACTTAAATCAATTATTATGCCACTTGCCAATGGTTTATTATCATTTAAACCAAACAGAAATGAAGTATATATCAAAATGCTTATATACGGTGACGGTCAATGTACGCGTAGTATTATGGATGGCTTGTCGGTATTGGTAAAAATCTGACAAATGAATGTTTTCATTGTTTTTCTACTTCTTTATAATAAAATACATCATAAACTCTTTATTAAATGACCAAAGTAACATTTATAGATAAATTTATACATGTTTTGTATCACTTTGGTGCTCGTGAGAGTCACAGCACATGATCTGAGATATTTTCCCCGAGCTACCAAAGTATATGACATACATTATAACAGATGAAAATAAGCGCAATAGCGGCCCCGCGCAACAGCTTCAAGTTTCAGTTTTCTTTTCAAGCAGTAGTCAAGGGAAAGATCATTTCAGAGAATTTAACCAAAACCGACTTGGAACACGTTTGCATGATTGTCAGCACAGTATTCTGTAGGCTGCGTCTCTTGGCTTTGGGTATTTCTGTTACACTGTTTTGAGAGACTGGTTGAATGACAAATAGTCACCGCGCAATAGCGGCCCCGCGCAATAGCGGACCCGCGCAATAGCGGACCCGCGCAAAAGCGGGCCGACCCCCTTTTTAGCCCACCCCCCACCCCCACACCCCTTCTTGCTGCATCAATGCACACCTATCTGTCTAGCTAACTGGTTTGTTCAGTGCTCTGCAATAACATGACAAAGTCCAGGGAAAAGAATATCCCAAGTGTCTATCATGTCACAGTCAGCAGGGGGAAAACACAGTAGGACCATGCTCATCTTCGTAGAATGGCTACTGTCTGTGTATGTGATTATTTAAAACTGCCGTGAGAGTCAGATTCTAATGCAGCACTCCCTCTAGTTTCACTCCGTTGCCTCCCAGTACTGCCTATACTCATCCCTCTCCAACTTTCCTGGACTCCCCTCGCAGTACACATCTTCCACACCCACCGGAACTCGACTGATTAGTGTTGATTGATCACCTCCTCCTTCCCATCCTCAGAGTCATTTTCTTCCAATTCCTCTACATGTCCGAAGGAATCAGGAAAACCGCCGTCCAAATCTACGAATCTTGCCACACTCTAATCTTCACTTTCTGCACCATTCCCCGAAATATTGAACAAAATTCCACGATTATCTCCATTACGTAATGATGGCGCCGCCATCTTGTTGATACGAACATCTAAAGTAGATTTTCACACGAACATTTATAGAAACTTAAAACCAGTACCGAGTAGATAAATATTGCTGTTTGATGTGAGGAGCGAGACCGCGTCCTTCGACTTTGCGAAACTATTCAGAATATCCCAGGAAAACCACTGAATATAATAATAATAATAATAAATTGTTGTATGGCGCAGAAAGTCTGCCCAAGAGCCGGAGCACTCAGTGCGCGCTACACACACACACACACACACACACACGGCGGACGTGGGATACAGGGGAGGATACAGTAAAAAATTTAGTTGAAAGCTTGCCGAAACAGATAGGTTTTAAGGTGTGCCTTGAACTGTGACAGAGTAGGGAGATTCCTAAGTGAGACGGGCAGAGAGTTCCAGATTTGGGGAGCAGAGTAACCGAAGGAACGTTGGCCATAAGTTTTCAGACTGACACGGGGTATTTTTAATAGTTTTTCAGAAGACGAGCGAAGTGAACGGGATGTTTCATACGTAGTGAGCTTCTCTGTGAGGTACTGCGGGAGGGATTTGTCGAAATGACGGTAGGCTAGTGTTGCTATTTTATACATGATACGGTATCGAACAGGTAGCCAGTGTAATTCCTTCAGAAGAGGTGTAACATGGTCACGTTTACGCTTTTTGAGAATAAGACGCGCTGCGCTGTTCTGTACACGCTGAAGGCGGTTGATTTGATCAGCTAGCAGGCCAACAAGGACAGAATTACAAAAGTCTAATCTAGATGTAACAGTTGCATTGATGAGTCGGGCAGTGGAGGATTCAGACAAGAGGGAACGAATAGAAGCGATTTTCCTGAGCGAAAAGAAGGCCGAACGACACACGGCACCGATGTGGCTTTCCATGGACAGAGTTTGGTCTACAGTTACACCGAGATATTTGACAGAGGGCTTGAGAGGGACGGTGGATCCAGCAAGTGACAAGGAGACTGATGAAATCTGAGACACACGGGACTGAGTCCCAGCAACCATCACTTCCGTTTTGTCTGTGTTTAACTTAAGTTTGTTGCTGTTCATCCACAGTAAGATATCAGTAATACAAGAATCCAGGCTCAGCTGGAGAGAAACAAAGTTACTAGGACTGGCAGACTGGGAAACTTCAGTGTCATCAGCATACTTGTGAAATAAACACTGGTGCTTAAGTATGATGTCTGAGAGGGGCTGTGAATACAGGGTAAACAGAACTGGGCCTAAGACCGAGCCCTGAGGCACACCGTATTCAAGGAGGCTGGGAGATGAGGTGATACCATCAACAGTGACGGACTGGTAACGGTCCGAGAGGTAGGACACAAACCACTGGAGCACTGTGCCCCGAATGCCAAAGGTTACCTCTAATCTCTTGAGCAGTATAGAATGATCGAGCGTATCGAAAGCAGCACTGAGGTCTAGCAGGGCGACAAAGGAGACAAGCTTCTCATCGGCCTTCATTAGGAGATCCCCGAGGACGCTCAGCACCGCTGTCTCCACGCCACGACCACTCCTGTAAGCTGACTGGTTTTCCTCTAGTAGGTTGTTGTCTACCAAATGCTCTTGAAGTTGCTTTAAAACAGCCTTCTCAAGGAGTTTGGAAACGAAAGGTAAGTTAGACACGGGTCTGTAGTGTTTTAGATTATTACAATCTAGGCCTGATTTCTTGAGAAGCGTGGTGACTACTGCTTGCTTAAACTGCTTCGGAACAGTGCCAGAAGAGAGTGACATGTTGATTATACAAGGCGGGACAAGCGCCTCTATGCGATCACACTAGGGTTAACCCTAACAGTTTACTTGTTTACCAAAACATACACGTCTGGCACAGTGGCCGGCACTCACTTAACCCACCGGACCGACAGCGAACGCATGCCTCTGACAGCGCGTTTATATTTCCCGCCCGGTCCGCCAGGCCCCAATGGCTAGACCAGACGGCCCTTTTTGTTTATATTACAGCGTCCACTGGAGAACCGGAAAACTGGCATGGTATATAGAAGGAACCCCGTTTTCAGTGTGCACAATTTTTGCAGTACAAAGGTCAGCTCGACTGACCTATGACTTCAAACTTGTCAGCCGGTTTTATTTTATTTTGCTGTGTGAGCTGAAACATCACTCAGCTCGAGCATATAGACAGTGTATAGTATTATATGTGCCGCCAGTAACTGTGTGTAGTTAATGTATCAGTACATAAATACAATATTCGACGTAAATGTATGTGTGCCATAATACATACTGCTAAGATACCAACAAACGTATATCATTATACATACTATTCGATCCTATTTTATAAAAAAAAAAATGACTGAGCAGGACCATTCGACTGGCAGTCATTGTCAGTGGCAAATCAGTGAATCAGTCGCACTCGGCTGCGGACTGGAGCCGGCATGGATTGGTCATTGTGTTTAAAGTATACGTTTATGGGTATTCGGTCACGTTATTACATATATTATATACTGACTGACTGCATACACAGTGTACATTAATTTTGTCCTCCCAGGTATTAGTTGAGTGATGATTCAGTTTGCACTGATAAACAGCCAAAGTGCTTGAATAAAACTAGCAAGCCACAAGTCACAGGTCGACTTGACCTTTACACCCTACCAATTCTGCGCACTGAAAAAGGGCCGCCCTTCTATTTCTTACTGGCACCTTTGGTCCCTCCTGTCCAGCGTAGTGTAAACAGAACCCCGGCCAGCTGGTCCTGGGGTTTCTGTGTGGAGAATTCAAGGCTGAATTCGCACTTTAGAATATTTCAGTGGCATCATAGACGTTAAAAAAAAATATCGACTTTGGCTCAAGCAGGCTACTGCTTCAGGCAGACAGGAATCAAAACAAACAAACATAAAGGTTTTACTGATCGAGCTTGGTTTGGTTTGGTTTGGTTCGGTGTGTGTGTGTGTGTGTGTGTGTGTGTGTGCGTGCGTGTGTGTGTGTGTGTGTGTGTGTGTGTTTTGACATGCCCCAAGGGGTATTTGAATAAACAAATTTTACTCAGTTGTATCGATACATAACGAGACTGTATCATCATCGACGTCAACTTGACCTGAGAAATCTGGCAAGCCTTTATGAATTTGTTGTTGTTGGAGTTCGGGTGTGCGTTCATATAAAGACGTATCAAACGGATATCATTTTTGTGTGAAGATACACTTACACTCAGTGAGAGGCACGCGCGCGCGCGCGCGCGAGCGCACACACACACACTAACTATTTCAAGTTATTGAAATAGGTCCTGGAAGGAATCTGCTTAACATGCTGTTTTGGTGAAGTTTGAGGTGAAGACAGTTTGGTTTTAAAGCTAACTAAGAATATAGAAGTGTTGTTTTCAACTTCGGAAAGTAGGTCCTGGAAGGAATCTGCTTGACGCGCTGTTTTGGTGGAACTTGAAAAAAAAAACAGGGTGGGTGGGTGCGTGTTTGGGGGTTTAACGTCCTTTTCCACCACATAGGGTGATAACAAAGACGGGGCAACGATGAAAAAGCCAGCACAAATATATATGACCCCAGCCGGGATCGAACTCACGACCCGAGCTTTAGAAGTCCAACGCTCTACCATTCGACCACCCCGGCTCCCTAAGTGAAAACAGTTTGGTTTTAAAGCTAAGTAAGAATATAGAAGGGGAAGTTGCTTTTTGGTCATCAAAAGGACAAAATTGATATTTTGGGTCCACTTTTTGTGTTGATGTGTTGTTCTCAACTTAGTAAAGTAGGTCCTGGAAGGAATCTGCTTGACATGCTGTTTTGGTGAAGTTTGAAGTGAAAACACTTTGGTTTAAAAGCTAAGTAAGAATATAGAAGGGGAGGTTGCTTTTTGGTCATCAAAAGGACAAAATTGATATTTTAGGTCCACTTTTTGTGTTGAAGTGTTGTTTTCAACTTAGTAAAGTAGGTCCTGGAAGGAATCTGCTTGACATGCTGTTTTGGTGAAGTTTGAAGTGAAAACACTTTGGTTTTAAAGCTAAGTAAGAATCAGTATAGAAGGGGAGGTTGCTTTTTGGTCCTCAAAAGTACAAGACTGATATTTTGGGTCTAGTTTTTGTGTTGAAGTGTTGTTTTCAACTTAGTAAAGTAGGTCCTGGAAGGAATCTGCTTGACATGCTGTTTTGGTGAAGTTTGAAGTGAAAACAGTTTGGTTTAAAAGCTAAGTAAGAATCAGTATAGAAGGGGAGGTTGCTTTTTGGTCCTCAAAAGTACAAGACTGATATTTTGGGTCTACTTTTTGTGTTGAAGTGTTGTTTTCAACTTAGTAAAGTAGGTCCTGGAAGGAATCTGCTTGACATGCTGTTTTGGTGAAGTTTGAAGTGAAAACACTTTGGTTTTAAAGCTAAGTAAGAATATAGAAGGGGAGGTTGCTTTTTGATCATCAAAAGGACAAAATTGATATTTTAGGTCCACTTTTTGTGTTGAAGTGTTGTTTTCAACTTAGTAAAGTAGGTCCTGGAAGGAATCTGCTTGACATGCTGTTTTGGTGAAGTTTGAAGTGAAAAACAGTTTGGTTTTAAAGCTAAGTAAGAATCAGCATAGAAGGGGAGGTTGCTTTTTGGTCCTCAAAAGTACAAGACTGATATTTTGGGTCTACTTTTTGTGTTGAAGTGTTGTGTTCAACTTAGTAAAGTAGGTCCTGGAAGGAATCTGCTTGACATGCTGTTTTGGTGAAGTTTGAAGTGAAAACAGTTTGGTTTAAAAGCTAAGTAAGAATATAGAAGGGGAGGTTGCTTTTTGGTCATCAAAAGGACAAAATTGATATTTTGGGTCCACTTTTTGTGTTGAAGTGTTGTTTTCAACTTAGTAAAGTAGGTCCTGGAAGGAATCTGCTTGACATGCTGTTTTGGTGAAGTTTGAAGTGAAAAACAGTTTGGTTTTAAAGCTAAGTAAGAATCAGTACAGAAGGGGAGGTTGCTTTTTGGTCCTCAAAAGTACAAGACTGATATTTTGGGTCTAGTTTTTGTGTTGAAGTGTTGTTTTCAACTTAGTAAAGTAGGTCCTGGAAGGAATCTGCTTGACATGCTGTTTTGGTGAAGTTTGAAGTGAAAACAGTTTGGTTTTAAAGCTAAGTAAGAATATAGAAGGGGAGGTTGCTTTTTGGTCATCAAGAGGACAAAATTGATATTTTGGGTCCACTTTTTGTGTTGAAGTGTTGTTTTCAACTTAGTAAAGTAGGTCCTGGAAGGAATCTGCCTGACATGCTGTTTTGGTGAAGTTTGAAGTGAAAACAGTTTGGTTTTAAAGCTAAGTAAGAATCAGTATAGAAGGGGAGGTTGCTTTTTGGTCCTCAAAAGGACAAGACTGATATTTTGGATCTACCTTTTGTGTTGAAGTGTTGTTTTCAACTTAGTAAAGTAGGTCCTGGAAGGAATCTGCTTGACATGCTGTTTTGGTGAAGTTTGAAGTGAAAACAGTTTGGTTTAAAAGCTAAGTAAGAATATAGAAGGGGAGGTTCCTTTTTGGTCATCAAAAGGACAAAATTGATATTTTGGGTCCACTTTTTGTGTTGAAGCGTTGTTTTCAACTTAGTAAAGTAGGTCCTGGAAGGAATCTGCTTGACATGCTGTTTTGGTGAAGTTTGAAGTGAAAACACTTTGGTTTAAAAGCTAAGTAAGAATATAGAAGGGGAGGTTGCTTTTTGGTGAGGTATGAAAACGTGCGTATAGGGTCCATGAACTACCTGCGACTGGTCACGCGCTACGCGCGGCTGGTCATGAACGACGCGCGGCTGGTCATATGCGACGCGCGGTTGGTCATATGCGACGCGCGGTTGGTCATGCGCTACCCGCGATTGGTCATGGGCTACCCGCGATTGGTCATGCGCTACCCGCGATTGGTCATGGGCTACCGCGACAACTAGCGACTGGTCATGAACGACGGGCGACGGGCGACCGGCCGTGATATTGGTCATGCGCGACGGGCCGTGATATTGGTCATGCGCGACGGGCCGATATTGGTCATGCGCGACGGGCCGTGATACCAACTGCGCTCGGTATAGAAAAGTGTAGAATAGAAGAACCACTACTTCGCCATCATCATTAGCTTGCTTTACGTCCTATGGCTTTTGGCCCTTAAGGACAAGTTGTTCCTGGCATGTGTCTTTGGCTGCTTGGCTGGGCAAGTGTCTTTGGGGTGAGTGTGGGCTGATTTGCTTAGCTTTGGGCAACGTCAGAGGATCTCTGCTTGGCTTTCAGAAGCCTGGTCTGAGTTTGTTTTTCAGTGCCTCAGTCTGTTCTGTCATCCGTACTTTTGCCTTTAGATCATAGCCGGGGTGTCCCCTCGCTCTTTGGTATTAGAACCATTTTGTCAGATCTGATCTGACGATCGCGTCGGCCAGGGTTCTCATTGGCCTATCACCTAGGGCTTGGTGTGGCCTGAGGAAGTCTACCGTCTTCAGTGAGTATCTGTCTCTCAGGTCCCAGACCGGCTGGAGGTTTGCGGGCAGGCCATCACATCCGTTTACAATGTGGCGGACGTCTGGGGGCTGCCCACACTGGCAGAGGTCGTTACTCCATGTGTGTGCGCAGCACAGTGTGCGTATTCTGCAGATGACTGCAGAGTGCCTGCGCGGGAAAAGTGGCACGTGGTTTTGGCCACCCGGGAGGTGGACCCAGCCATTTTCCTCACACAGTGCACGGAGTTTCCTCTCCCTGAGAGTGTGGGCCGCTCTTTGTATCTTACTTTTCACTTCACTGAGTGTCTGGGGTAGTTTTGCTTCCATGCCATCGCCGGTGGCACCCCGGGCCGCGCGATCGGCCAGCTCATTTCCCCTGATCCCGCTGTGGGAGGGTAGCCACATGAGGGCTAGGGCGGTTCCCTTCGTGATGATCTGATGGGCCAGGAAGAGGATCTCGCTTTGTACATCACTCCTGTTCCTCGTGCCCCCTCTCTCTAGGGCTTGGAGTGAGGACTTGGAGTCGGACAGAATGACCGCCCCCAGCGGGGGGTTTGGCATGTCGTTAACAAACGTGCAGGCCATGAGGATTGCATACATCTCTGCTGAGAAGATGCTTAACCCGGCGTTGAGTTTGTAGCGTCTTGTGATTCCAAGGTCTGGGATCACAAAGGCGCACCCAACCTCTCCTGAATCTAGGACAGAGCCGTCCGTGTAGATTTTCAGGTGCTGGGAGAAGCGCTGTTCAATCTTCTCTCTTGCCAGGGTTGTGGCAAGAGCAGAGTCTGCTTTCTTTGACGCGCCTTCAGCATAGCGATGTTCGTACTACTTCGCCTACTTCTTCCTTGACTCAAGACATGTACAACGGTGGGAGTAATGGGGGGGGGGGGGGGGCGTGGGGCTGGGGTGCAGTAACTAAGCAAGGTTGTTACCATCTGTATGTGATTGGTTAAAACTCAATCAGTCTTGCACCCCCCCCCCCCCTTCACACCAGTCTGTGTCTGTTGATTGGTCAAAGCTCATACGTCAATCAGTCTTAGTTTTGAGACACCGGGTATTGAGGCGTGTAAGGGCCGCCGCCTGTCTCGACGTGACGTCAAACAAAAGACAGAGCATGTGCCCGCCCATATTATCGCACCTGAGGAAAACGTGCGTATAGGGTCCATGAACTACCTGCGACTGGTCACGCGCTACGCGCGGCTGGTCATGAACGACGCGCGGCTGGTCATATGCGACGCGCGGTTGGTCATATGCGACGCGCGGTTGGTCATGCGCTACCCGCGATTGGTCATGGGCTACCCGCGATTGGTCATGCGCTACCCGCGATTGGTCATGGGCTACCGCGACAACTAGCGACTGGTCATGAACGACGGGCGACGGGCGACCGGCCGTGATATTGGTCATGCGCGACGGGCCGTGATATTGGTCATGCGCGACGGGCCGATATTGGTCATGCGCGACGGGCCGTGATACCAACTGCGCTCGGTATAGAAAAGTGTAGAATAGAAGAACCACTACTTCGCCATCATCATTAGCTTGCTTTACGTCCTATGGCTTTTGGCCCTTAAGGACAAGTTGTTCCTGGCATGTGTCTTTGGCTGCTTGGCTGGGCAAGTGTCTTTGGGGTGAGTGTGGGCTGATTTGCTTAGCTTTGGGCAACGTCAGAGGATCTCTGCTTGGCTTTCAGAAGCCTGGTCTGAGTTTGTTTTTCAGTGCCTCAGTCTGTTCTGTCATCCGTACTTTTGCCTTTAGATCATAGCCGGGGTGTCCCCTCGCTCTTTGGTATTAGAACCATTTTGTCAGATCTGATCTGACGATCACGTCGGCCAGGGTTCTCATTGGCCTATCACCTAGGGCTTGGTGTGGCCTGAGGAAGTCTACCGTCTTCAGTGAGTATCTGTCTCTCAGGTCCCAGACCGGCTGGAGGTTTGCGGGCAGGCCATCACATCCGTTTACAATGTGGCGGACGTCTGGGGGCTGCCCACACTGGCAGAGGTCGTTACTCCATGTGTGTGCGCAGCACAGTGTGCGTATTCTGCAGATGACTGCAGAGTGCCTGCGCGGGAAAAGTGGCACGTGGTTTTGGCCACCCGGGAGGTGGACCCAGCCATTTTCCTCACACAGTGCACGGAGTTTCCTCTCCCTGAGAGTGTGGGCCGCTCTTTGTATCTTACTTTTCACTTCACTGAGTGTCTGGGGTAGTTTTGCTACCATGCCATCGCCGGTGGCACCCCGGGCCGCGCGATCGGCCAGCTCATTTCCCCTGATCCCGCTGTGGGAGGGTAGCCACATGAGGGCTAGGGCGGTTCCCTTCGTGATGATCTGATGG
The DNA here is from genome assembly GCA_018292915.2 of Batillaria attramentaria. NCBI lineage: Eukaryota > Metazoa > Mollusca > Gastropoda > Batillariidae > Batillaria > Batillaria attramentaria. The sequence continues at coordinate 384,109 of JACVVK020000250.1, forward strand.
GCCAGGAAGAGGATCTCGCTTTGTACATCACTCCTGTTCCTCGTGCCCCCTCTCTCTAGGGCTTGGAGTGAGGACTTGGAGTCGGACAGAATGACCGCCCCCAGCGGGGGGTTTGGCATGTCGTTGACAAACGTGCAGGCCATGAGGATTGCATACATCTCTGCTGAGAAGATGCTTAACCCGGCGTTGAGTTTGTAGCGTCTTGTGATTCCAAGGTCTGGGATCACAAAGGCGCACCCAACCTCTCCTGAATCTAGGACAGAGCCGTCCGGGGGGGTTGCAGTAACTAAGCAAGGTTGTTACCATCTGTGTCTGATTGGTTAAAACTCATACGTCAATCAGTCTTGGCCCTGTCAGTCACCCATCACACCAGTCTGTGTCTGTTGATTGGTCAAAGCTCATACGTCAATCAGTCTTAGTGTTGACACACCGGGTATTGAGGCATGTAAAGGCCGTCGCCTGTCTCGACGTGACGTCAGACAAAAGACAGAGCACGTGTGCCCGCCCATAGTGTCGCACCTGGGAAGAGCTTCACAAATCACTGGGGGGGTGGGGGGGGGGGGGGGCTGGTGGTGCAGTAAGCAAACTCCTGTGGGCAAAAAAAAAAAAAATTAAAAGCAGAACATGAGGACAGGTGGAAGCGGGGGGGGGGGGGGGTGTTAATGTAGTGCCGGGACCACACACACACATACACGTGAATAAAAGAACCACCACTTCGCCTACTTCTCCCTCGTATTAGAAAATTAAAAAGCACACTAACTGTCTAAAGATATACAACCATGGGAGTAATTGGGGGGAGGGAGGTGTTAGAGGGGTGGTTGCTAAGCAAGCTCATTTTCCCTGAGCTTTAACCATCTGTGTCTGTTTGACTGGTTAAAACTCATAGTCATACGTCAATCAGTCTTGGTCCTGTCGGTCACCCATCACACCAGTCTGTGTCTGTTGATTGGTCAAAGCTCACACACCGGGTATTGAGGCGTGTACTTGTCCTCCAAGTAGGGCAGTCGCCTGTCTCGCCGAGACTGCAAACAAAAGACAGAGCGCGTGCCCGCTCACAGCATCATACACAGCTTGACAAATCACTGAGCGGGAGGTGTGTGTTTGTGTGTGTGTGTGTTGGGGGGGGGGGGGTTCAGTAAGCAAGCCCCCCCCCCCCCCCAACACACTAACTAACAGTAAAGGGGAGGGGGGGGGGGGCAATAACTTACCCATCTGCTGGTTCTGTGCTTCAAATGGTAGGGGATTTGTGTTCTCGTAGTTGTCGGGCGCATCGTGACTGCGTGAGGCGAGCAGCCCCACCAGTTAAGTGAGAGTGAGTGTTCTGAAAACTGAGGTGTTGACTGACACGAACAACAGGTTGGCGCCTTTGGTCGATCAAGGCCGGGTGTTAAAGACGAAGTTGATTGACACGTACCAGGAGTGAGACACTTCACCCCTGCCACGATTCATCCATATATAAATGTGTGTTGTTACACACCATTTACATGTACTACACCACTACACCCCACTTACTACACCACTACACCCCACTTACTACACTGCTACACCCCACTTGCTACACCACTACTCTGCTACACCCTAGTAAAGACATTGATTGTTATTGTGTGACTGCCCTACAACACTAATTTTTTTTTTATAATTTCTCTTGCTGCAGGGTGACTCTTTCTTCACCTTCCGCGTGCGGAAGAGAGAGAGAGAGAGAGAGAGAGAGAATGCATTTAAAATATTGACTTGCCACACATCACTTACATAAATTTTCTCTGACTGCAGTCTGACACTGTTGCGCACATTTGAGTGTTTGTGTGCCCGAGGGAGAGAGAGGTGTGTAGTATTGTGTGTGCTTTCCTTCGTTTCGTTTAGGAGACCGCCCACGGGACTGAACAAAAACGGTCGTTATGGGAAACACACACACACTCACACACTGACACACACACACACACACACACACACACACACACACTGACACACACACACACACACACACACACAGAGCAGCTTGAATCACGACGCACAGCCTCAATCATAAACCCAGAAATGCGACTCCGGCTGTTCTAGTAAGCGCAGTCAGTATATACATACATGTGCAAGACACAAGTCAACTTTGAGGGCAGATACGTCACAAAGAATCACTGCGTTTACGTTTTCTGACTCGTTTTATTTTCAGACACAAAGTAGGGGACTGCCCCTATCGTATCCGCGTCCGGTCTCCATTCACACACTCGGAATGGCAACACACACACATTTCATACATGTACACATGCGTGTGACAATGCTTCTAGCGAAACTGAACAGTGGTTAGTGATCTGCTACGTGTGAAGGAGAAAGTGACTGACAGTTATTTCAGCGTAAGAGGTGATCACAACCCGCTTTACTGCATGTGTGTTTAGGGGGTGTCATGTCAATTAACTGTAGTGATGCGCTAATTGGTCTGCCTTGATCGGTCAGTGCGTCACAGTAGGGGGCCACGTGGCGGTTCGATCCGCTAGTGTCGGCTCAAGTACCGTGGTCGGTAGGAAATCGGCTGCCAGAGACGTGTGAAGTGCAATTAAAAAATAAAAAAATACGCCTGTCTCACGGCACACACACACACACACACACAAACAGCACGGAAAGCTCATGACTTTGGTTACGCATGGGAAATGCAAGCTGTTGGAAATGTGGCCCATTTTATTTCTATTTTCAAATGTAGGTTAAAGGATACATTCCAGCAGGACTGGCACGCTTTGCTTTCATATTACTCTGAGTACTGTTCATATCACCCTGAAATACTCACAGAGCCAGCTACATTGGTTATCTGAACGCGCACGAACATCGACGTGCATTGTGTCTCTTGTGTTTCACGTTACAAGTCTTTATTTTATTCTCTATTTTTTAAAAAAGGTAAAATTTCAGGACCTTGTCAGGATATAATTACAGGAAAAAAAGGGCCATAGGGGCGACGCTCTTCCGCTTGAGCCAGTTTTAAAAAGGCGGCATTAACGTATTGTGGGTGCCAGTCATCCAGACTGGTATTCAAATATCGTTAGAAGGAGAGTGGGGGGGGGGGGGGGGTATTCACGTCCTTTTCCGCCTATGTTTGGCTGATATCGGGACAACAAGACGGTTATGACATCAGACTTGCAAAAACATCCCAGAGTCTAACGCGCAGCCGGGACGAAATAAAAACACACAGCTATCATTACAGAAAGGAACAGAGCAACAAAAAAGGGTGTAAAGAATGCATTTTTTTCGTAACGTTTGAAGGTACACTTTCGCAAACTTTTAAGGGCGATGCTTCATTTTGTTCGTAAGAGATGAGAGAAGTCTGTTGTAGTTTAGGAAAGTAGCATCGTGCAAATTTTGTTGTACCTTTCACTGAATGCAATATAATTATAAGTGAAGTCGCATTCTCGCTGCGGTCTTTTCATGTTTTCCCGAGGCTCTTCTTAACACACACACACACACACACACACACACATACGCGCGCAAGCGCGCGCGCGCGGCAACAACAACCACAAAACAAATCACGCTGGAACCAAAGCAGAAAGTCCGATGTACATAACAAGGTGAACTTACGAGGGAAAATACATCGCACTGAATGTTTTGATCCTGTGCGATAAAACTAATGCTACCCCCCCCCCCCCCTCCACAAAACCTGCCAAAAAGCGTTTATTGAGAGGTGGTGGTCCTTATTATTGTTCTGTATTGTTCTTGTTTGTTTTGTTGTTGGGTTCTCCCAAGTGTGTGTGTGTGTGTGTGTGTGTGCGTGGCATCACACAATACGCTGACGTGCGGGTCAGTTCTTGTAATGCAGAACAGATTGCTCAACTGTGAGGGTTCGCCCTTCATACGTCATTGACACTTGCCTAGCCGACCAACTGTGCGACTCAACACCACACTACACATCAACTCCAGTGTTTGTCTGGAGATGTGCGTGCTGTCAGTCAACGACTGACCGTGACTGACAACCACAAAACCACAAGGGGGTGGCCATCGCACTAATAGTTGACACTCCGTTGCATGACTTGCATCGGTCTGATTGGCTTACACTGACGAGTGTCTCTCCCACTGCCTGTAAGTACATGTCAGTCAATCTATAGGATTAGGATCTTCTTGTTGAGCGGCTGAGGTGTGAAGAATGATGATGTTTAGGCCCCTCTGGAAGCTTTGTCCATGGTCCATGGCTAATTCATTCGCTGAGAACTGACAGAAATCGTCGCGCGTGTTGGGCGCATTTCTTTATTTCTGTAATGCTTGGTCGGCTTCTTTTCGTTGGTTCTGTTTTTATTTTGTAAAAGGGAACAAAAATAAATGGCTTTTAAAAACTTGATTAAAAAAATAAACCAATAACAAGAAACGCTCGCACCATACACACTCCTCCATCTGGTAGACGGGAAACAAAACACAAGAAAAAATTTGTTTGAAACCTCAGTTGCATGCAGGCCCCTCGACGCCTCTATTTACTTCATCATTAAATGTGCTTGCTTCATCAGCCTCTCTTTGTTGCTTCCATCGTTGTTGTGGTTGTTTTAAAGGCCACAAAGTAAACAACAACGTACATCGCAACAAAAAGACGAAAAGAACGGTTATCATATTTAGAACCTCGCTTGCATGCAGGTCCCTCGAAGCCTCTTCCTTTATTATCATATAACAAAACGCTTACTTCGTCGGCCTTTCGTCTTTGCTTTTGTTTTTCGTTTGTTAAGGGTAACAACCAAAAAGCAAAGAAGTCACACACACACACACACACACACACACACACACACACACACACACACACACACACACACAATCAGCAAAAAAAACAAAACAAAACAACAACAAAAACATTAAAGAGAGCAACGATCTCCTTTGTTACTTGGCCCTCCTGTACACCTGTGTGACCGTGACCAAAGAAGTGATAGGTGCCACTCAAATCATGATAGACACGGGCACCTGTGCGCCGTGAGAAAACAACGCGTGCTAATCTCGCTTGATTGACGGGCGATGCTCTTCCGTTTGAGCCAATCAGAAAGGCGCCACCACTTGATTGACATGCACTTACACACACGGGGGCGACGCTCTTTCGTGTGAGCCAGTCAGAAAGGCGCCAGTGATGTGCGGAGCAGCTTTAGGTCTATTGTATTTGATAACACCACAATACACATCAACTCTGTTTGTATGGAGACATACGTGTTGTCAAGCAAGGATTGACCATGATTGGCAACCACAAAAACACACCTTATCGGCGGGCGGTCATCCCAGTACTGGTTGACACCCATGTTGCGTGACTTGCATTGCTCTGATTGGCTTACACGGAAGAGTATGTTTCCCAAGACGCGTCGAAGTACATGTCAATCAGCCTAGAGCTTAGACTCTGTTGAGCGGCTGAAGTGTGAAGTATTGTTATGCTTCGTCTGGTGTTGGATCTCACGATGATGTTTCGTGTTTAATGGCCCCGCCACTTGGGAGAGACTAATCAGATGGACAGGAAGGTCAGGCTTTGGGCACGTGCCGATGACTTGCCGTTTAACGCCGTGTAATTGCTCGCCGGGTGTGTGTGTGGGGGTTACTGGTGGGAAGGGGGGGGGGGGTGTACCAAGTGCCTGGCGCCAATCGGCTGCTGTTGGGTTATTACTGGCGACTGTGATACGGCAAAGGCTGTGGGGCTGTGAGCTCTGTCTTTTGTTTGAAGTCGCCGGCATCATAGACAAAGCGCCAGCCAGCCGCTTATGACCAGTCGCGCATGACCGATCGCCCACCAGCACCCCCCCCCCTCCCCAGTGATTTGTGGAGCTCTTCCCAGGTGCGATACTATGGGCGGGCACGTGCTCTGTCTTTTGTTTGACGTCACGTCGAGACAGGCGGCGGCCCTTACACGCCTCAATACCCGGTGTCTCAAAACTAAGACCCATTGACGTATGAGCTTTGACCAATCAACAGACACAGACTGGTGTGAAGGGTGACTGACGGAGGGGGGGGGGGGGTGCAAGACTGATTGAGTTTTAACCAATCACATACAGATGGTAACAACCTTGCTTAGTTACTGCACCCGCCCCCCCCCCCCCCCCCCCCCCCCCCCCCCATTACTCCCACCGTTGTACATGTCTTGAGTCAAGGAAGAAGTAGGCGAAGTAGTGGTTCTTCTATTCTACACTTTTCTATACCGAGCGCAGTTGGTATCACGGCCCGTCGCGCATGACCAATATCGGCCCGTCGCGCATGACCAATATCACGGCCCGTCGCGCATGACCAATATCACGGCCGGTCGCCCGTCGCCCGTCGTTCATGACCAGTCGCTAGTTGTCGCGGTAGCCCATGACCAATCGCGGGTAGCGCATGACCAATCGCGGGTAGCCCATGACCAATCGCGGGTAGCGCATGACCAACCGCGCGTCGCATATGACCAACCGCGCGTCGCATATGACCAGCCGCGCGTCGTTCATGACCAGTCGCGCGTAGCGCGTGACCAGTCGCAGGTAGTTCATGGACCCTATACGCACGTTTTCATATATGCTAAACTGACGGAGATCTTGCTGTTTTAAAATAAAGGGGGAAAATGGACGTACAAACACAGTACACTCAAACACACTGCTTACCTTCAACCACGACGAAGTAATCACAACGCGGATTGAGACTGATTGAGGAAGTATCCGTGTTAGTATCCTTTCGTGAAAAATGTCGCAGGCGCGCGCGGGTTGGTGTGGGGGCAAATGGGAGATAATTATAACATGGAAGATAACTCTGAAATAACAATGAGTAGACTCCAGAGTGCAGTCCCTTTTCGGCGGGGCGTGAAAATGTGACTGCTTACACCCAGCGCCATTTTCAAAAATGGCGAATTTTTTTTTAGAAAAGCGAAGACTTGTGTGTCATATGATTCGATTTGAAACGAAGTCTTGAATATCCGACCACTTTTCGTTTGGGCAAAATCTTTGCCAGCGGACAATTATTGCTGCGCTTTGATGGCACTGTTTACGTGGTGCACTGATCCAACAGGATGTGAGTAAACGGAAAGGGGGTTGCACTCTGACAGGCCAAGGTGTTGCACTCTGCAGGCAAGTATTATTGCACGGTGCAGACGATCACGTACCTGCCTTGTGGTGGAATAAGAGACGATTACAAAAGCATACCATCCGTGCTCTAGGACTGAATGTAATAATAGATCTGTCCATTCAGACAGAGACATGTTATGTATGTCTCTGATTCAGAAACACGCCTACTTTCACTCTGAAGACAGCCTGCCATCACTTGCGCCATTGAGGATCCCTCTGGGTTCAAAGCTGGTCAAGGATGACATAGTGCGCGACCTTGTGTTTGAGAGCACCGAGACAATTTAGGCCCGTCACGGTAGCGCAGTGAGCGCCATTTCCCCACCGTGCACAGAGGTACTTTCCGCTGAAAGACTCTGTGCCCCAGAGAGTAGAGCTGTGAACCGGTTCAAAAATCCAAACTTCAAACCGGTTTTTTAAACCGGTGTTTTTTTCCGGTTCAGTCATCACCAAAAGGTGTTTGAGGTCTGCAAAAATATTGGCGTTGCGTACATGCGATGCGTGTTCATATATATGTGTGTGTGTGTGTGTGTGTTCAAGTGCATCAGCGATCAGGCTGCAGTAAACTGATCGCTAGTCGTCAAAAATAAATCCTGGCTAAACAAACAAACACACAAAACGAACAAACAGACAAGAAAAAAAGAGGAGGAGGAGGATGAAAAGAAGAAGAAGAAGAACTTGTAAGAAGAAGAAGAAGGAGGAGGAGGAGAAGAAGAAGAACTTGTAAGGAGAAGGAGGAGGAGGAGGAGAAGAAGAACTTGTAAGGAGAAGAAGGAGGAGGAGGAGGATGAGAAGAAGAAGAAGAAGAACTTGTAAGGAGAAGAAGGAGGAGGAGGAGGAGAAGAAGAAGAAGAAGAACTTGTAAGAAGAAGGAGGAGGATAAGAAGAAGAAGAAGAAGAAGAACTTGTAAGGAGAAGAAGAAGGAGGAGGAGGAGGAGAAGAAGAACTTGTAAGGAAAAGAAGAAGGAGGAGGAGGAGGAGAAGAAGAAGAACTTGTAAGGAGAAGAAGAAGGAGGAGGAGGAGGAGAAGAAGAAGAACTTGTAAGGAGAAGAAGGAGGAGGAGGAGGAGGAGAAGAAGAACTTGTAAGGAGAAGAAGAAGGAGGAGGAGGAGCAGAAGAAGAACTTGTAAGGAGAAGAAGAAGGAGGAGGATGAGAAGGAGAAGAAGAAGAATTTGTAAGGAGAAGAAGGAGGAGGATGAGAAGGAGAAGAAGAAGAACTTGTAAGGAGAAGAAGAAGGAGGAGGAGAAGAAGAAGAAGAACTTGTAAGGAAAAGAAGAAGGAGGGGGAGGAGGAGGATGAGAAGAAGAAGAAGAAGAACTTGTAAGAAGAAGGAGGAGGAGAAGAAGAACTTGTAAGGAGAAGAAGAAGGAGGAGGAGGAGAAGAAGAAGAAGAACTTGTAAGGAGAAGAAGGAGGAGGAGGAGAAGAAGAAGAAGAACTTGTAAGAAGAAGGAGGAGGAGAAGAAAAAGAAGAGGACAAAGAAAGAAAGAAGACAGGAAAGAAAGAAAGAAAGCAAATCTAAAGTTTTGACCACTTTGCTGTATTTTCTTGAACAAAAACTTCTCAAACGCAACCTGACCATAATTCCCCCCCAAAATATAAACTTACTTCAGCCCATAATTCATATTTTAAGTCCTCTGCTCTAGAGGGCTTGGGCCTAAATGTGAAATTAAAGGGTTTTTTTTTCTAAAATAAAAGTTCTTAATTTCCTTACTAACATAGCATCCACTAGTAATACTTGAAACAAACGTGAAATAAAAATTTACATCAAAATAAAAGTTAGAAAATAAAAGCCATATACAGCATCCACTAATCCTACTGAACGCGAAATAATTTAAAAAAACAAAAAAACCCAGCACAGTTCTAGGAAATCGTTTCGAAACGCATGGCTTTCCTTTCAGTTTCTGTGTTCTTCAGTAATTGCGTCATAACAACTTATCAAATATCAGTCATATCTCGCTGCAGCCCCACCCTGGAAGACTAAATTTGACAGAGTGCAAAATTACAGAGTTGACCCTTTCTTAGTTTCTTAGTCCCTTTCACACCCATAACCCAACCAGCAGTTTCACATCAATGCGGAAAAAATGTCAACAACATTACCCCCCCCCCCCCCCACACACACACACACACACTCCTCCTCCTCCCCCAAACCCAGCTTAGGTTACAGAGTAGGATACAGACGAGACTACAAGATCTGCAGATACGTTACAAGAATTCCAGCGGCCGCCAAGAAGAAATTAGAAGAAAAAAGATGACTTAAGTAACTTTAGTACGTGTACTATGACCAAAACACCGGTTCGCGGCAACTCGAACCGGTTCGGCGAACCGGTTCAAATGAGAACCGGTTAAAACCGGTAAACCGGTTAACCGCGGCAGCTCTACCAGAGAGTGAACAATGAGCACTCTCTGGGGCACAGAGTCTTTCAGTAGAAAGTACCTCTGTGCACAGTGGGGAAATGGCGCTCACTGCGCTACCGTGACGGGCCTAAATTGTCTCGGTGCTCTCAAACACAAGGTCGCGCACTATGTCATCCTTGACCAGCTTTGAACCTAGAGGGATCCTCAGTGGCGCAAGTGATGGCAGGCTGTCTTCAGAGTGAAAGTAGGCGTGTTTCTGAATCAGAGACATACATAACATGTCTCTGTCTGAATGGACAGATCTATTATTACATTCAGTCTTAGAGCACGGGTGTGTATGCTTTTGTAATCGTCTCTTATTCCACCACAAGGCAGGTACGTGATCGTCTGCACCGTGCAATAATACTTGCCTGTAGAGTGCAGCACCCTTGCCTGTCAGAGTGCAACCCCCTTGCCGTTTACTCACATCCTGTTGGATCAGTGTACCACGTAAACAATGCCATCAAAGCGCAACAATAATTGTCCGCTGGCAAAGATTTTGCCCAAACGAAAAGTGGTCGGATATTCAACACTTCGTTTCAAATCGAATCATATGACACACAAGTCTCTGCTTTTCTAAAAAAAATTCGCCATTTTTGAAAATGGCGCTGGGTGTAAGCAGTCACATTTTCACGCCCCGCCGAAAAGGGACTGCACTCTGGAGTCTAAACAATGAGTTCATTCCCTTCAGTTTTCGCTGTGCGCCATAAGGGATCCCATTCTAACTTCCGCAGACGGCCGGTTGAAGCCGTGAACATTTCAATCAAGTTCAGCTATAAACATCATCGTACAGCTTAGGTACGCTGTCAGTTTTTAGCCCGTCCTATGATGTTGTTTCCATTACTATGGAAACAACATCATAGGACGGGCTAAATTTTCCACGTTCATGGGCAAGCATCTGTGGTACAAACGCACGTCACTGCCGATCTCCCGCAGAGACGATTTTGCAAGTGTAACTCTGACAATGACGTAACAAAACGTGCGTCATTGATGCTGACATGTACGGTCCACCGAACGCGCTTCTCCTCCTCAGTGAGTGCCGTCTGTGCGGATGTGTGTGCGTGTGTGTGTGTGTGCGTGTGTGCGGCTGTGTGTGTGTGAATTGTGTCCAGGCCCGTTTCTTGGAAAATACTCAACCGAATGGCTTCAAATTTGGGATATCCAAATATATCAAAATGTTACATTAGAAGATTCAAGCGTGTGATGATTGCTTAAGTGATTTGGGAGTTATCGCCCTATTGAGACAAGTTGGTTGTCTTTCGTGTACAGGCGTAATATTTATTTAAATCACTCAATTTTTTGGCAGTAGATAGCTTGAATACGGACTCTGAACAGAGTCACTACTAGAAAATGGTCGCTCTTATAGTTTTCATGTAAACCGAGCCTGAGTTGACATTGCATGTGAACCCAGTTCAGATGCCTATTTCTCCGAAAATACTGAACCGATCGATTTCAAATTTGGGGTTTCTAAATGAATCAAGATTGTTGAATAGAAGGCCCGATCCAGGTACGATTGCACACATGATTTGCGAGTTATCGCCCTTTTCAGAAAAAGTGGCTTTCTGGCGTTTAAAGGCGTAATATTTACCTGATAGCATGAATACGGACTCTCAACTAAGTGAATTTTGGAGGTTGTCGCTTTTATACTTTTGGCGTAAGCCGTACCTGATGAAAGTGCTGGTGAACACACTTTAGATCTCAAAATCGCTCCTACTATACATAGATAATGAGCCTGGGGTGCCATAAAAAATATACAAAAAAAATTAGAAAAATTCACTGCAGCCGTTATCGTCAGTTGACTCGAAAATTTGTACTCACAGCACATTTCCTCTGCAAGCCACACGCCTCACAAACATCGAAGAAGAGACGCACGCGCACTGACGTAAAGTAAGTGCGTCATGTTTGATTGACGTGATGCTGTTTTTTCTTGGGGGTGTCTCGCCACTTTCTTTCGGAATTCCTCTGTTTGGAGACGTGGTGTTGTATTTTACTTATGCTATGTCGCCATCATCGTGCACTCGCAGAGATGATACGGGATACAACAGACTACAACTCCAATACTTTATGAACAGAATATGCGCGGAGAACAAATTCATGAAAGAAGAAGAATCCAGAACGCTGTGCAGGGCTGCTTACGTACTGAACAGGTCAGATCTAGAACATTCCTCAACTTACTGGAAGGCTCGAAATCTCTCCAAGGTGACGTAATCTACTGACGTTACTGCACCAGCATGTTCTGGGATGGTCTAGAAATTATTTTGCATCGAAATGCAGTATCTTTTCGCAAGAGTCTCTACAACTTGACATGTGGAAAGCGGGAATTTCAGTGGGTTTCGTTTTTGCCACTGACTCACACTCAGAAGCATAATGCAAAGATCTTGGAAACATAAAGATAGTTCACTTACCTCCCTTTGAGGGACAACGCGTAAGAGTTGTCTGCGCGCATTAGCGCGCATCCCGCAGATCTACGCAGTTGTTTGACCCAACCCTACACTAGCCGCCGTAAAACATTTTAACAAAATAAACAAAAACGAAGATGTCAGCGACTGACAGGTGGTCTCCCCCCATATATTTCGCATGTGTTTTAGGCCTATGGAAAACATAAGTGTGACCGAGTGGCAAAGAAAACACACACAAAAAAAAACACAAAAGAAAACAAAAACAAAACGAAACTCCTAACTCTTCAGTGCCACAGACACAAACAAAAGGTGAAACAATTAAACCTCAATAATAATTGAGCTCGATCGCAAATCAAATTTATTTGTTTTGCAGGGTAGTTCACGCGGGTTCACGGTGCCAACCCCAGGCAAGAGAATACAAAAGAAACAGTTTGTTCCAATTGTTTATTTCACTAAAGAACACCAGGGGCCAAATAAGGGCACGTTCAAGGCTAAAAAAATGCAAGTCCCAACCCAACTCCTGGGTTCAGCAAACAAAAATGCACCACAATCCTAACCCCACAAGGGTTTAGCAAACAAAAGAAAAAATACACAACACTCCTAACCCGGCACGAGGGTTTAGCGAACAAAATACACAATCCTAACCCTGCGCGAGGGTTTAGCACATAAAATACAAAAGAGCAGTCCTAACCCTTCACAAGGGTTTAGCAAAAACAATAAACAATCCTAACCCTACACAAGGGTTTAGCAATCAAAATGCACAGTCCTAGCCCTGCACAAGGGCTTAGCAAATAAAGCAATAAATGAACAGTACTAGACCTAGCACAGGAGTGTAGCAGTCAAAATACGCAATCCTAGCCCTGCACAAGGGCTTAGCAAATAAAACAACCAAGAAACAGCCCTAGACCTAGCACAAGAGTGTAGCAATCAAAATACACAATCCTAGCCCTGCACAAGGGCTTAGCAAACAAAATAAAGAAATAATAATCCTAGACCTAGCACAAGAGTGTAGCAATCAAAATACGCAATCCTAGCCCTGCACAAGGGCTTAGCAAATAAAACAACCAAGAAACAGCCCTAGACCTAGGGGACTACTAAATAACCCTACGCTTCCCCAAAAAGAAACCCCAAAAAAGAAAACAAATCCAAACAAAACAAAACCCTTAACCTCCGGCGAATATACACGCCAACGAAAACTGCGTCCCAGTAGTTACACAACACAAGTCCACTCGTCGCCCCACGCGCCTCCAGCGAATACACACGCTGACAGTACAACTGCGGTGTCCTGCTAACCACCGAACACACACATCCACTCGTCGTCCCACGAGTCTCCAGCGAATGTACACGCCGACAGTACAACTGCTGTGTCCAGCTAACCACCAAACACACACAGTCTTCCAGTGGCTCAAGTCCACGAACCCTGCCTTAGCCCTAAACACGTCCTTCTCCTCCGAAATCTTGGAGAAAAGAGGACGAAAACGGCGCGAAAACCGCGGAGGAACACAACTCTACGCCTAAACTCTTCCGCGAGATAAAGAGTCCCCTTACAATACGCGGGTTTTCCCTAAAGTCTTGTAAGAACCCCTTCAGTTTTCTACTTCTCCTGACCCATTCAACACACATACTACATGCTCACAACCAAATCTATGACCCTTCTCCCATAAATTCTACAAAAAAACAGCAGACGACCCAGGCTATAAAATAGCCCCATCCGGCCTGCACTCGGGGCCACCAAAGCCTCGCAACGGGATTTCGCACGAAACGAACCTTTCTGCTTCCATCCCAAACATAGAATCTATTATTTACTTTAACTTAAGGAAAAAGGCCACCGGCCACTCTTAGAACTTAAGGCCATTAACAAAAAATAAAAATACTTAAATTCAACTGAATGAGTGACCAACTCCGGGTCATATTTTTTATACATATCCTTATACATTAATACTGCCACAAACAGCACTACATAATACGAACCAGGACCAAAACAAAAGACCAACGGTCACATCAGTACTCTCAAAGTTCCGGAGGACGAACGAAACATCTAGTTTGGCTTTCACTGCTGTACGTAGGCTACGCAGTGCATTTCGTTCGATGTATTCAAGTAAAACTAGTACGGAACACAGAAAGATCGAATGTGCGAGAGATCCAAAGATGGACGCATCCGCTGAATACTTCCTGCTAACTCAGCATTAATCATATCTGCGACCGACGATCCAGCAGATTCTATGTTGTGATATGGTTTTACAATGGTTAGAATGAAGTTCAGCCGGATGATTTTGTTCTCTGTGTGTGTGTGTGTGTGTGTGTGTGTGTGTGTGTTCTGAATTTAGATGCAGGTAGACGCTAGCACAATTTAAGTCACCGTGATTTGTAAAGTTGTCAGGGAAAAAAATTACGCTGTATCTGCGTCAGCCGCGTGTGTTTACTGTTAGTTTACACTGCATGCACACGTACCACTTGAGGTTTTTTTTTTTTTTGACAAGAAAGCGAAAAAAAAAATGTTTGTTTTTCAACAGGAATACCAAAAGAAGTATTTCCCCGTTTATATTTGTCTGTTATTTGAACAATTCGGCGCAGAACACAATTGCATGCTTTTGTGATCGCTTTCCACTTTCCGCCATGCTGTCACTTTAGGGGCCAGATCTAGGATGCGCGCTAATGCGGGCAGACAACTCTTCGCGTTGTCCCGCTATATGTCTCTCTTACGACACTCTCTGGGGCACAGAGTCTTTCAGTGGAAAGTACCTCTGTGCACAGTGGGGAAATGGCGCTCACTGCGCTACCGTGACGGGCCTAAATTGTCTCGGTGCTCTCAAACACAAGGTCGCGCACTATGTCATCCTTGACCAGCTTTGAACCCAGAGGGATCCTCAGTGGCACAAGTGATGGCAAGCTGTCTTCAGAGTGAAAGTAGGCGTGTTTCTGAATCAGAGAAATACATAACATGTCTCTGTCTGAATGGACAGATCTATTATTACATTCAGTCCTAGAGCACGGGTGTGTATGCTTTTGTAATCGTCTCTTATTCCACCACAAGGCAGGTACGTGATCGTCTGCACCGTGCAATAATACTTGCCTGCAGAGTGCAACACCTTGGCCTGTCAGAGTGCAACCCCCTTGCCGTTTACTCACATCCTGTTGGATCAGTGTACCACGTAAACAGTGCCATCAAATCGCAACAATAGTTGTCCGCTGGCAAAGATTTTGCCCAAACGAAAAGTGGTCGGATATTCAAGACTTCGTTTCAAATCGATTCATATGACACACAAGTCTTCGCTTTTCTAAAAAAAATTCGCCATTTTTGAAAATGGCGCTGGGTGTAAGCAGTCACATTTTCACGCCCCGCCGAAAAGGGACTGCACTCTGGAGTCTACTCTTACGAGGGCAGGAGTGACGCGTCTTTCTGATTCCAAGGTCTTTGCATTGTGTGTGTGTGTGGGGGGGGGGGGGGGGGGGGGGTGCGTGCGTGCGCGCGCAAGCGCGCGTCTAAGGCGAGAGAGAGAGAGAGAGAGAGAGAGAGGGTCTCTTCTCCGATACCAGTAAGCAATCGTCTGTCAGTCAGGTCTGCGGGAAGTAACTCTGTCAAAGGGGAACGACTTTATTACAAGAATTCATTCACCCATGTAGAACCTCGCATACGCCAACAAGTTGTGACGTCAACCAGCTAGGCGAGCTCACACGACCTCATGTGTTTGGGTTTTTGCAAGTGCATAGAGGCACGATAAGGGTTTTCAGTACTTTCTTTATGTCAGCATGCTTGATGTCAGAGAGCTTGCGTTCCGGCGTGTGCGCGCGGGCTGCATACATGACACAACGACTACGACTGTGACTACAGCAGGTCATTGAATGGAAACAACATATTGGGCTGGTGGCCATCTTGTTATGTTGTTTCCATAGTAATGGAAACAACATAATAGGACGGGCTAAAATTTCCACGTTCATAGGCAAGCATCTGTGGTACAAACGCACGTCACTGCCGATCTCCCGCAGAGACGATTTTGCAAGTGTAACTCTGACAATGACGTAAGAAAACATGCGTCATCGATGCTGACATGTACGGTGCACCGAACGCGCTTCTCCTCCTCAGTGAGTGCCGTCTGTGCGTATGTGTGTGCGTGCGTGCGATGTGCGTGCGGCTGTGTGTGTGTGTGAATTGTGTCCGGGCCCGTTTCTTCGAAAATACTCAACCGAATGGCTTCAAATTTGGGGTATCCAAATATATCAAAATGTTACATTAGACGATTCAAGCGTGTGATGATTGCTTAAGTGATTTGGGAGTTATCGCCCTTTTGAGACAAGTTGGTTGTCTTTCGTTTACAGGCGTAATATTTATTTAAATCACTCAATTGTTTGGCAGTAGATAGCTTGAATACGGACAGAATCACTACTAGAAAATGGTCGCTCTTATAGTTTTCATGTAAACCGAGCCTGAGTTGACATTGCATGTGAACCCAGTTCAGATGCCTATTTCTCCGAAAATACTGAACCGATCGATTTCAAATTTGGGGTTTCTGAATGAATCAAGATTGTTGAATAGAAGGCCCGATCCAGGTACGATTGCACACATGATTTGCGAGTTATCGCCCTTTTCAGAAAAAGTGGCTTTCTGGCGTTTAAAGGCGTAATATTTACCTAAACCACTCCATTTGTTTGGACATAGATAGCATGAATACGGACTCTCAACTGAGTGAATTTTGGAGGTTGTCACGTTTATGCTTTTGGCGTAAGCCGTACCTGATGAAAGTGCTGGTGAACACATTTTAGATCTCAAAATCGCTCCTACTATACATAGATAATGAGCCTGGGGTGCCATAAAAAATATACAAAAAAATTAGAAAAATTCACTGCAGCCGTTGTCGTCAGTTGACTCGAAAATTTGTACTCGAAGCACATTTCCTCTACACAAGCCACACGCCTCACAAACATCGCAGAAAAGGCACACGCGCACTGACGCAAAACTGTATCGGCGTCAGTCTGCCGACGTCATGTTTGATTGACGTGATGCTGGCATATTTTGGGGGTGTGTCGTCACTTTTCGGAAGTTCTCTATTTGTAGACGGGGAAAGCGGGAGTTTCATTGATGTAGTGAGCTTTGTTTTTCCCACTGACTCTCACTCAATAGCATAGTAGAGTGAGAGAACACCACATAGGTCTCAATGGAGCACATGCACAAACGCGGCTCGCGCAAGTCTGTGTGCGTGCGTGCGTGCGTGCGCGCGCGCGCGCGTATGTCTGTGTGTGTCTGTGCGCGCGCGCGAAGCAGACATAACACATAGTGAAAAAACGTTTGCCGCGCTGACTTGTCTGTTAAACACATTGAGCCGGTATAAATTCGATCTTTACACTGCGCAGCAGCAGCACTTCAATTTTCATGGGGCTGCTTTCATTGCAAGAATTGTATCCGAGTCAAAGTTATTACGTCAAATGTATTATGCGTCATCCCAATGAGGAAAACGTCATAGATTTCAAAGAAAACAACTTGACGTCTCTCTTCCAAAACCAAGATTGGTCTGACAAGCCCGGTCAGTTGTTTCCATTCAGAGAGAGAGAGAGAGTGTGTGTGTGTGTGTGTGTGTGTGTGTGTGTGTGTGTGTGTGTGTGTCCTCCCGAATACAAGGCATTACAAAAGAACGACCGTGACGACAGCAGGTGATTAAATAAGACATAAGACATTTATTAAATTTCCAAAAGAGGAACATTGTTTTGTGGTCTCTCATAAAAAAACATAAAACATGCCAAACACTCACTCATACGACCATGCACACTCATTCCACCTATTTACATGTTCGTACACTCGTACCTAAAAATCTATCACAATGTTGCAGTACTATGAATAAATTACAACACTACACCCACATCAATGGAAACAACATATTGGGTTGGTGGCCATCTTGTCTTATATTAGCCTGGCGTTTTCCTGTGCTATAGCCACCACGAAAAAAATGTAGCCACCAAAAAGTTCCTTCGCTTGGATCCCTAACCCAGGTTGTGTCTTCCCCGAACACTCATAGGTTAGCCCGAACTATGTTTTATGATACGCGTAGATAGCAAACAGTCAATGAAAACAAGGTAACAGATAGTTGACTGGCAATTCCTGTCCCCTATTCCAGGTGCCATGTCAGTGCACGTGCCGCATCAGAGTGGGGGACAGATCAACGTGGGTCAAGAGGTCAACGTCACCCATCAACACACACACCAGCACAGAATGAGAATCCGGAACACCCTTGTCGCGCAACATTATGGTGACGTCATCCATCACCATGGTGACGTATTCTATGATCAGCGAGGAGAAAGCTGTCAACCTGACGTCACACACAATCACGGTGACGTCAACTATGTCACCAACGTCCAGTTCAACGCGTACGAACAGGTGGAATGTGAGTATATACCACTTGTACAACATTTTATACAGTGAACCAGTACAGTATAACAGTAGAGTATCACGACAGCTTCTTTGAAGAAACAAAAGAATATATACACCTTCAACATGTTTTCAGGTTATGCCAAACACAATTTGCCCTTTTGGCCACGGATACATTTACGACTAATTCTGGGTTCGCTTCAGCTCGTTGTCGCATGCGACGCAATATGCAGGCAAGTAATGGCTGAACGGGGGTGGGGTTGGATGACAATGTTGTATTGTACTGGTTCACGGTATAACATTTACGCGTTACTACGTACACTACAACGACGCATACATGCTGATAATTATTACAAACAAATGGCTTTACGTGAGAACAATTGTAGCCATGTGGTTTACATCCCCTCACCCACTGTCCACTGTGCTATGGCCAGTTCTGAACAATGGCAATAAGCCACGCCTCCAGTCAGGGGAGCGAACAGTGTTTGTATCCACGGTGGCGCATGTGCCGTTTTAGTTGTGTTTGTGTGTCTGTGTTTATGGTCGAATATACATCCACAGTCAGTTTTCCTAGAGTAACCCAGAAGACTTTTAGTTTTAACCACATTTTGGGGCCTAGAGCTGTTTTATTCTTTGGTGGTTTTAATTAGACCTTTGTTTTTATTCTTTTAGGTCAGATCTTTTCAAACGCAGGATTCGGGGTTTCCCGATTTTGGGACAGCTGTAGTAAAATTCTTATGCCTCACCAAAAAATCTCAACCCTATATCATCTAAAAGTATTTTATGCTCTTTCTAATGCAGTTTATCCGATGATGATAGCTGCTATAGTGCGCCCGCTATCATTAGTTTTCTATACTAAAACAAAACCAACAGATTCCTCTTGTCAGCCGAGAAAAAGCGTCTTCTTTTAAGCTCGCGCTAGGTCGCGTTCATCCACTGAATGGTCCTGGCCTATGACGAATCGGGGTCAGTTCCGATTCAGCCCTAACAACGATCTTGTCAGTGGTCTTCATCACACACAGAATATACTGATCGTTCCATCTTTAGTACACTGCTCCTTAGTGTGTAAATAAAACAACAACAACAACAACAACACTTTTGTGCGCCTGCTCGCTCCATTCACACCATCAAATAACTGGCGCTGCGAGCAGGATATACATAAGAGCACACTAAGGAGCAGTGTAGCAAAGGGCAGCTGAAGACGCTGTAGACGCCAAGTGCCTAGGGACGCTACAATGGAGGGCCCCCGCACAAGGACCAGAAGACCAGCTGGCCGTGCCCGCCATTAAGCCCCCTGCACTACCCTGGTTCCACTCCTTCTTGGAAAAGGGCCGTAGCATCCTGGCCTCATTTAGTTTTCGTCCGCGAGCAGGAACCATATGAGTAACCCAGTCGCTGGAGGGATTGGCCCTGAAAGAGATAACCAAGCGTTCTGAAGCAGAGAGGCGCACCGAACTTCAGATTCTGGGAATCTTGGAGAAGTAGTTTCCGACCAAGCCTGATCTCAACAAGGTAGGCAGAATGTTTTACACCAGGCAGCAGGGGATGGCCGAAACTGTTATGAGCTACGCTCAGAGCATGGACTCTCTGGCCGCGAGATGTAATCAAGCGCAGGCAGGCAGCGTTCCCCCTTCTCAGCTGGTTATCCGATTTGCAGACGGGCTACACACCCCCAGAGCTTCGCCGGGACATCAAACGGTTCCTGCGGGAAAAAAACCCGAGGGCAGTTTTGACGTGGTGAGGCATGCGGCGATCAGATGGACGCGAGAGGAGGGCCCCATCTATACCGAGAGCCTACAGTCGCAACCATCCGCCATGGCTCTAGAGGTGGAGCAACTCCGCCTGACCGTAGCCGCCCTCACCACCAAGCTCTTGCGTTATCAAAGAGAGCTGTAGTCCCTACGCGTCTCCAGTAGTTCTGGTGCGTAAGAAGGATGGCAGCCTTCGGCTTTGTGTGGACTACAGAAAGCTCAACTCAAAGACGATCAGCAATGCAGCAATACCCTGCCCAGGATTCAGGAGTCCTTCCATGCACTTGTGGGGCCCAATACTTCACAACATTGGACCTTGCCAGTGGCTAACACCAACAACAGATCAACAGGATCAACAGAAGACAGCCTTCACGACCCCATTTGGCCTGTATCACTCACTCACTCATGCCCGTTATGCCGTCTGGCATGTAGGGCAGCAACATAGGATAGCCACTCCTGCCGGTTCTGGGCCAGCTTCTGAATGCTTCCCAGGGTGTGATGGAGGGTCTTGAGCTCTCCTTCCACGGTTCGACGCCAGGTGTTCTCGGGTCGCCCTCGTTTTCGCTTTCCCTCTGGTGTCCAGTGTAGGGTTGTGCGGGTGATTTTATCTGTCTCTCTTCGGGTGACATGTCCGATCCACCTCCATCGTCTTCGCATGATGATGGTTTCCATGCTGTCCTGACTGCATTTGACAAGTAGATGTTGGTTGGAGATTGTCTCAGGCCAGAATATATGCGCAGGATCCTTCTGAGGCTCTTGGTGTGGAAGGTGGATAGCTTGTTGAGATCACCATCTGTCATCCTCCAACATTCTGAGCCGTATGAATATACACATATGCCATTTGGACTCTGTTCTGCCCCAGCCACGTTCCAACGTCTCACGCAGGTGACGATGTCTGACTTCCTGTTAGAGTTCCTGATGGTTTATCTGGAGGATTTGTTGGTTTTCTCAAAGTCCTTTGAAGAGCACCTTTCTGCGCCACCAAGTCACGTGCCTGGGTCACACCATATCAGCAGACGGCGTCGGCTGTGAAGACGACAAAGCATGAAGTTTGAGTTCTTGGCTATGAAATGGGCGATCACGGAAAAGTTCCGACACTATCTCATCGGTGCCAAGTTCTCAGGGCTGACGGACAATAACCCCCTTACCTACTTCAGAATTGCCAAGCTGGGAGCACTGGAGCAACGCTGGGCTGCACAGCTGGCCCAGTTTGATTTGATGTGAAGTATCGTCCCGGCAAGACCAATTCAGCCGACGTTCTGTCTACGAGGGCCTCTCATTATGTTTTGCAACCTGTACGAACTATTATCCGTGTTTCGGGATAAGTCGAAATTCGAAATTCGGATATGTCAAACAAATTTTCAGTCCCCGAGCGAGTTATCCGTGTTCGACTGTATTATAATACGAGGGCCTCTCATTATGTTTTGCAACCTGGACAGACTAATGAAGTCACTACTTTTCTGTTTACATCACATCGTAGACCAGTTGCATAATACTTATAACAACAAAACTTACTTGATTTCGTACAACCGTTTATATCCCATGCAACAAAATGTGCAGTAAGGGTGACGGGTCTTTAGCCAGCAGTGTTGACCTTTCTGGAAGGGATTTTCGAGGCATGATGTATTGTGACTACTGCCGGGGAAAATCTTTTCAGGGCTGTTTTCAAAGTTTAAAACACTATTATTGGAGATCAATCTCCGTCCAATGCCACTGGTTTTTGGTGGTTCCGACGGTTCATGTCTGGCCAGACAACAGTTGAAGACGATGACCGTTGTGGTCGGATGGCAACGACCGTTACCCCAGAAAACGTCTCTAGGGTAAAATCCCTGATTAAGAAGGACCCAAAAATGATGTAGGCTGTAACACAGGATATCATGAAGATTTCATCGGGAAATCTCATTTGCATCCTTCACGACTGCCTTGGCATAGGGAAACGTTGTACCCGTTGGGTGCCCTACAACCTGACTGAAGAGCAGAATCGGGGTAGGGTGAACTGGTGCACCCACATGCTAAGAAAATTTGACGGAGGAAGGTCCCCTCGGGTCTGGGACATCGTAACAGGAGACGAAACCTGGGTATACCAATACGACCCTGAAACGAAGCAACAGTCGGCGGTGTGGGTCTTCCCAGGTGAGAACCCACATGTGAACTTCAAACGAAATAGAAGTGCTTCCCAAAAAATGATAGCCTGTTTCTTTGCAAAATCTGGCCACTTTGCCACCATACTGCTTGAGGACAGAAAGACGGTTACGGCTGACTGGTATGTTAACCACTGTTTGCCTGAAGTCTTCCAGGCATGGTACAAACAGCGTCCCCGAGCGGGTGTCCGTGGTCTACTGCTTCATCATGAAAGTGCCAGCGCGCACATAGTAGCTGCAACTCTGGCCTGTGTAGCCGAAAATAATGTTCAGCTGGTTACCCACCCACCATATTCCCCTGGCTTATCCCCCTGTGACAGTTTTTTGCTTCCTTCCGTCAAGAGGCAGTTGAAGGGAAAGCAGTTTCGGAGCGCAGAAGATGCCCGAGCATTGTTCGAGGGTGTCATTTTGGACCTACCCCAGTCAACGTGGTCGGGTGTCATGGACAGCTGGTTTGACGGGATGGCAAATTGTGTACAGGCTGACAGTAGGTTTTTTCAAAACCTTGAGTAGACAGACTGGTTGTAAGTGTTCTTGAAAAGCCAGGTTGCAAAATATAATGAGTGGCCCTCGTATGTAAATAGTTTCAAAGCCTGAAAAAAAATGTTAGAGTTTCTTCATCACCATAATGTTGCGCCGGACAAGATTACCTTTTGTGTTTTGTTTTCACTTGGTATGTCGCTGACCATCATGCTCTTCTCATCATTTACTATAATGCAGCTTTGGTTCACAACTTTAAAACATTACAGTGAAATAAGTTTTCACTGCATGTACTTGAAATTTTTCCATTTTTGTTTACAATACATTGGTGAACATACATGCCAAATTTGAAATAAATCCATCCATGATTGCTAAGGAAAGTAACTGTATTGTTTTGTGCGTACTTTACAAGCCGTTGTCTGACATTGTGGTGTTTGGGGGGTATTGTGTTTAAAGGCCTATAACTCAGCTGTTGTGCGTCATATGTAACAAGATGGCCACCAGCCCAATATGTTGTTTCCATTCAATGACATGCTGTAGTCACAGTCGTAGTCGTTGTGTCATGTATGCAGCCCGCGCGCACACGCCGGAACGCAAGCTCTCTGACATCAAGCATGCTGACATAAAGAAAGTACTGAAAACCCTTATCGTGCCTCTGTGCACTTGCAAAAACCCAAACACATGAGGTCGTGTGAGCTCGCCTAGCTGGTTGACGTCACAACTTTTTGGCGTATGCGAGGTTCTACATGGGTGAATGAATTCTTGTAATAAAGTCGTTCCCCTTTGACAGAGTTACTTCCCGCAGACCTGACTGACAGACGATTGCTTACTGGTATCGGAGAAGAGACCCTCTCTCTCTCTCTCTCGCCTTAGACGCGCGCTTGCGCGCGCACGCACGCACCCCCCTCCCCCCCCCCCTACACACACACACACACACACATTATGCAAAGACCTTGGAATCAGAAAGACGCGTCACTCCTGCCCTCGTAAGAGAGACATAAATTATAGCGGGACAACGCGAAGAGTTGTCTGCCCGCATTAGCGCGCATCCTAGATCTGGCCCCTATAGTGACAGCATGGCGGAAAGTGGAAAGCGATCACAAAAGCCGGGCATGCAATTGTGTTCTGCGCCGAATTGTTCAAATAACAGACAAGTATAAACGGGGAAATACTTCTTTTGGTATTCCTGTTGAAAAACAAACATCTTTTTTATCGCTTTCTTGTCAAAAAAAAAAAAAAAGACCTCAAGTGGTACGTGTGCATGCCGTGTAAACAAACAGTAAACACACGCGGCTGACGCAGATACAGCGTAATTTTTTTTTCCCCTGACAACTTTACAAATCACGGTGACTTAAATTGTGCTAGCGTCTACCTGCATCTAAATTCAGAACACACACACACACACACACACACACACACACAGAGTTGTCACTCATACGGCGGCAGGTACGTTCATCGGCACTTGTTCCAGTTCACATACTGTTGGAAAGAAATCTGTAGGTATGTACAGAACTCTTTTCTTAAAAATCAAGAGGTTTGCATGCAGCGTAAACAAACAGCAGTAAACACACGTGGCAGGCGCAGACATCAGGTTTTGGTGTTGTTTTTGTTGTTTTGTTGGCGGTGGTGTTTTTTGTTTTTAAACTTTACAAATAACGTTGACTTGAACTGTGATAGCGGCACGTTGCACTGATACACACACACACACACACACACACACACACACACACACACACAGAGAACAAAATCATCCGGCTGAACTTCATTCTAACCATTGTAAAACCATATCACAACATAGAATCTGCTGGATCGTCGGTCGCAGATATGATTAATGCTGAGTTAGCAGGAAGTATTCAGCGGATGCGTCCATCTTTGGATCTCTCGCACATTCGATCTTTCTGTGTTCCGTACTAGTTTTACTTGAACACATCGAACGAAATGCACTGCGTAGCCTACGTACAGCAGTGAAAGCCAAACTAGATGTTTCGTTCGTCCTCCGGAACTTTGAGAGTACTTATGTTTTCCATAGGCCTAAAACACATGCGAAATATATGGGGGGAGACCACCTGTCAGTCGCTGACATCTTCGTTTTTGTTTATTTTGTTAAAATGTTTTACGGCGGCTAGTGTAGGGTTGGGTCAAACAAACAGACTTTTTACAAGCATGCGGATTCTATACTAAATTTACGCCAGTCACACGTCGTGGATGCGGCGATTTTGGTTTTCACGTGTGATGCTATGTGTTATGTTTGGGAGAAAACATAATCTTGGCTCCAACTTCGATACCGATCTTGGCTCCAACTTCGATATCGTAGGCATACCTACCTCTATTTTTCATGGGGGAAATCTACAGAAAGGTTTTCCCGTTCCTGGTGTTCACTTCTGACAGCAATTCGGCGCTGCACACCATTGCACGCCCGAATTTTTGCGTGGTTTCTGGCTTTCTGCCATACTGCCATTACTGCGTAGATCTGCGGGATGCGCGCTAATGCGCGCAGACAACTCTTACGCGTTGTCCCTCAAAGGGAGGTAAGTGAACTATCTTTATGTTTAGACTCCAGAGTGCAGTCCCTTTTCGGCGGGGCGTGAAAATATGACTGCTTACACCCAGCGCCATTTTCAAAAATGGCGAATTTTTTTTAGAAAAGCAGAGACTTGTGTGTCATATGAATCGATTTGAAACGAAGTCTTGAATATCCGACCACTTTTCGTTTGGGCAAAATCTTTGCCAGCGGACAATTATTGTTGCGCTGATGGCACTGTTTACGTGGTTCACTGATCCATCAGGATGTGAGTAAACGGCAAGGGGGTTGCACTCTGACAGGCCAAGGTGTTGCACTCTGCAGGCAAGTATTATTGCACGGTGCAGACGATCACGTACCTGCCTTGTGGTGGAATAAGAGACGATTACAAAAGCATACACACCCGTGCTCTAAGACTGAATGTAATAATAGATCTGTCCATTCAGACAGAGACATGTTATGTACGTCTCTGATTCAGAAACACGCCTACTTTCACTCTGAAGACAGCCTGCCATCACTTGCGACACTGAGGATCCCTCTGGGTTCAAAGCTGGTCAAGGATGACATAGTGCGCGACCTTGTGTTTGAGAGCACCGAGACAATTTAGGCCCGTCACGGTAGCGCAGTGAGCGCCATTTCCCCACTGTGCACAGAGGTACTTTCCGCTGAAAGACTCTGTGCCCCAGAGAGTGCTTTATGTTTCCAAGATCTTTGCATTATGCTTCTGAGTGTGAGTCAGTGGCAAAAACGAAACCCACTGAAATTCCCGCTTTCCACATGTCAAGTTGTAGAGATCGCGAAAAGATACTGCATTTCGATGCAAAATAATTTCTAGACCATCCCAGAACATGCTGGTGCAATAACGTCAGTAGATTACGTCACCTTGGAAAGATATCGAACCTTCCAGTAAATTGAGAAATGTTCTAGATCTGACCTGTTCAGTACGTAAGCAGCCCTGCACAGCGTTCTGGGTTTTCTTCTTTCATGAATTTGTTCTCCGTGCATATTCTGTTCATAAAGTATTGGAGTTGTATTCTGTTGTATCCCGTGTCTTCTCTGCGATTGCACGAAGATGGCGACATAGTAGAAGTAAAATAAACCACGTCTCCAAACAGAGGAATTCGGAAAGAAAGTGGCGAGACACCCCCAAGAAAAAACAGCTTCACGTCAATCAAACATGACGCACTTACTTTACGTCAGTGCGCCTGCGTCTCTTCTTCGATGTTTGTGAGGCGTGTGGCTTGTAGAGGAAATGTGCTGTGAGTACAAATTTTCGGGTCAACTGACGATAACGGCTGCAGTGAATTTTTCTAATTTTTTTGTATATTTTTTATGGCACCCCAGGCTCATTATCTATGTATAGTAGGAGCGATTTTGAGATCTAAAGTGTGTTCACCAGCACTTTCATCAGGTACGGCTTCCGCCAAAAGTATAAAAGCGACAACCTCCAAATTCACTCAGTTGAGAGTCCGTATTCATGCTATCTATGTCCAAAAAATGGAGTGGTTTAGGTAAATATTACGCCTTTAAACGCCAGAAAGCCACTTTTTCTAAAAAGGGCGATAACTCGCAAATCATGTGTGCAATCGTACCTGGATCGGGCCTTCTATTCAACAATCTTGATTCATTCAGAAACCCCAAATTTGAAATCGATCGGTTCAGTATTTTCGGAGAAATAGGCATCTGAACTGGGTTCACATGCAATGTCAACTCAGGCTCGGTTTACATGAAAACTATAAGAGCGACCATTTTCTAGTAGTGACTCTGTTCAGAGTCCGTATTCAAGCTATCTACTGCCAAAAAATTGAGTGATTTAAATAAATATTACGCCTGTACACGAAAGACAACCAACTTGTCTCAAAAGGGCGATAACTCCCAAATCACTTAAGCAATCATCACACGCTTGAATCGTCTAATGTAACATTTTGATATATTTGGATACCCCAAATTTGAAGCCATTCGGTTAAGTATTTTCGAAGAAACGGGCCCGGACACAATTCACACACACACACACACACACACACACACACACACACACACACACATCCACACAGACGGCACTCACTGAGGAGGAGAAGTGCGTTCGGCGCACTATAGATGCCAGCATCGATGACGTACGTTTTCTTACGTCATTGTCAGAGTTACACTTGCATAATCGTCTCTGCGGGAGATCGGCAGTGACGTGCGTTTGTACCACAGATGCTTGCCCATGAACGTGGAAAATTTAGCCCGTCCTATGATGTTGTTTCCATTACTATGGAAACAACATAACAAGATGGCCACCAACCCAATATGTTGTTTCCATTGATGTGGGTGTAGTGTTGTAATTTATTCATAGTACTGCAACATTGTGATAGATTTTTAGGTACGAGTGTACGAACATATAAATAGGTGGAATGAGTGTGCATGGCCGTATGAGTGAGTGTTTGGCATGTTTTATGTTTTTTTATGAGAGACCACACAACAATGTTCCTCTTTTGGAAATTTAATAAATGTCTTATGTCTTATGTCTTATTTAATCACCTGCTGTCGTCACGGTCGTTCTTTTGTAATGCCATGTATTCGGGAGGACACACACACACACACACACACACACACACACACACACACTCTGAATGGAAACAACTGACCGGGCTTGTCAGACCAATCTTGGTTTTGGAAGAGAGACGTCAAGTTGTTTTCTTTGAAATCTATGACGTTTTCCTCATTGGGATGACGCATAATACATTTGACGTAATAACTTTGACTCGGATACAATTCTTGCAATGAAAGCAGCCCCATGAAAATTGAAGTGTTGCTGCTGCGCAGTGTAAAGATCGAATTTATACCGGCTCAATGTGTTTAACAGACAAGTCTGCGCGGCAAACGTTTTTTCACTATGTGTTATGTCTGCTGCGCGCGCGCGCACAGACACACACAGACATACACGCGCGCGCACGCACGCACGCACGCACGCACACAGACTTGCGCGAGCCGCGTTTGTGCATGTGCTCCATTGAGACCTATGTGGTGTTCTCTCACTCTACTATGCTATTGAGTGAGAGTCAGTGGGAAAACAAAGCTCACTACATCAATGAAACTCCCGCTTTCCCCGTCTACAAATAGAGAACTTCCGAAAAGTGACGACACACCCCCAAGATATGCCAGCATCACGTCAATCAAACATGACGTCGGCAGACTGACGCTGATACAGTTTTGCGTCAGTGCGCGTGTGCCTTTTCTGCGATGTTTGTGAGGCGTGTGGCTTGTGTAGAGGAAATGTGCTTCGAGTACAAATTTTCGAGTCAACTGACGACAACGGCTGCAGTGAATTTTTCTAATTTTTTTGTATATTTTTTTATGGCACCCCAGGCTCAATATCTATGTATAGTAGGAGCGATTTTGAGATCTAAAGTGTGTTCACCAGCACTTTCATCAGGTACGGCTTACGCCAAAAGTATAAAAGTGACAACCTCCAAAATTCACTCAGTTGAGAGTCCGTATTCATGCTATCTATGTCCAAAAAATGGAGTGGTTTAGGTAAATATTACGCCTTTAAACGCCAGAAAGCCACTTTTTTTGAAAAGGGCGATAACTCGCAAATCATGTGTGCAATCGTACCTGGATCGGGCCTTCTATTCAACAATCTTGATTCATTCAGAAACCCCAAATTTGAAATCGATCGGTTCAGTATTTTCGGAGAAATAGGCATCTGAACTGGGTTCACATGCAATGTCAACTCAGGCTCGGTTTACATGAAAACTATAAGAGCGACCATTTTCTAGTAGTGTCCGTATTCAAGCTATCTACTGCCAAACAATTGAGTGATTTAAATAAATATTACGCCTGTAAACGAAAGACAACCAACTTGTCTCAAAAGGGCGATAACTCCCGAATCACTTAAGCAATCATCACATGCTTGAATCGTCTAATGTAACATTTTGATATATTTGGATACCCCAAATTTGAAGCCATTCGGTTGAGTATTTTCGAAGAAACGGGCCCGGACACAATTCACACACACACAGCCGCACGCACATCGCACGCACGCACACACATACGCACAGACGGCACTCACTGAGGAGGAGAAGCGCGTTCGGTGCACCGTACATGTCAGCATCGAACGCATGTTTTCTTACGTCATTGTCAGAGTTACACTTGCAAAATCGTCTCTGCGGGAGATCGGCAGTGACGTGCGTTTGTACCACAGATGCTTGCCTATGAACGTGGAAATTTTAGCCCGTCCTATTATGTTGTTTCCATTACTATGGAAACAACATAAAAATGGTCGCAATGACAAACAAGATGGCCACTGACCAGCGCAATATGTTGTTTCCATTTAATCACCTGCTGTCGTCACGGTCGTTCTTTTGTAATGCCATGTATTCGGGAGGACACACACACACACACACACACACACACACACACACACACACACTACACTCTCTCTCTCTCTCTCTCTGAATGGAAACAACTGACCGGACTTGTCAGACCAATCTTGGTTTTGGAAGAGAGACGTCAAGTTGTTTTCTTTGAAATCTATGACGTTTTCCTCATTGGGATGACGCATAATACATTTGACGTAATAACTTTGACTCAGATACAATTCTTGCAATGAAAGCAGCCCCATGAAAATTGAAGTGTTGCTGCTGCGCAGTGTAAAGATCGAATTTATACCTGCTCAATGTGTTTAACAGACAAGTCTGCGCGGCGAACGTTTTTTCACTATGTGTTATGTCTGCTGCGCGCGCGCGCACACAGACACACACAGACATACGCGCGCACGCACGCACGCAGACTTGCGCGAGATGTCCCAAATTTGAAGCCATTCGGTTGAGTATTTTCCAAGAAACGGGCCTGGACACAATTCACACACACACAGCCGCACACACGCACACACACACGCACACACATCCGCACAGACGGCACTCACTGAGGAGAAGCGCGTTCGGTGGACCGTACATGTCAGCATCGATGACGCACGTTTTGTTACGTCATTGTCAGAGTTACACTTGCAAAATCGTCTCTGCGGGAATTCGGCAGTGACGTGCGTTTGTACCACAGATGCTTGCCCATGAACGTGGAAAATTTAGCCCGTCCTATGATGTTGTTTCCATTACTATGGAAACAACATAAAAACGGGTAAAAGAGCAGAAAAAAATACTTTAAGAAAATTGTAAA
The DNA here is from genome assembly GCA_018292915.2 of Batillaria attramentaria. Classification (NCBI taxonomy): domain Eukaryota; kingdom Metazoa; phylum Mollusca; class Gastropoda; family Batillariidae; genus Batillaria; species Batillaria attramentaria. The sequence goes on from JACVVK020000250.1 coordinate 414,330, forward strand.
AAGTAAAATTTACCAAATGGTGACTTAAGACTCATTTCGTGGTGGAGGGTCACATTTTCTTTTGTTTTGGGGCCAAGTGACTGTCCCCTCCCCCCGCCCCGTCTTACTTGTAGCCGGATCCAGCTCGTGCGCTATCGAGGATACAAAATTATCGTTCCTCCGATCCCCGTGGCTTCAGTCATCTTCAGTTGCAGACCACACGAACTGAGGCTGTGCGTACGAATACACACACTCCCTCCGCTGATTTTGACTAATAACTTGCGTCAGTCTCAGTAGTGAGAAGGCGGCTGAATCTGACCGAACTCAACTCATAGAATGTCGAAAAATGTTTTTTTTTTTTTTTTAATCCGACCACTTAGCTACACAGAGTTAAACACGTTATCATAGTCGAGAAGCGAATTAATAATATCAAGATTTATGAAAAACTCCCCACAGTACTTCTTTGCTAGTGGTCACAAAAACAGGGAACAGAACAAAACAAACAAAAAATAAAACACAACACTGGAAGCTCTTTTCTTCTGGTTTGACACTTGTGTCATTGCTCTTTATTATTTTTTTTTAATTGAAGCAGCAGCCTTACTGGTTTCCATACAGTGAGCTGTCAAACGTTTCCGCTTGTCAAAGGTAACTCGCGTTACACTGTGACACGTACTTGGCTAAAACACAGAACTGTTATGCAGAATTTACTTTATCTTTATTTGTGAATGCAAGGGGTGTTGTATCACCTACCTAAAACAAGTTTGGTAAAATTTGGTTGATATCTAATACTTAAAATTAAAACACAACTCATGTGACACGGTAACGCGAGTGACCTGCATACTGAAAATTTTCACAGTGCACAACAAAAACAATGCATTTCGTCCCAATTTCCCTAACATATAGCACATCAGAACAGCATCACTGTCACCAATACTCTTGTCCCTGGAGGCAAATGTACAGTCACCAGCAGATGTTTTTCTTAAAAGGTGACCTTGTTACACGTGACACGTGCACTCATCAGCTTGAGACACAGTCACTCTCCTGAACGCGCTCGCCCACACATCTTCCCCCCCCCCCCCCTACACTAGTTGAAGGTAAACGCGAGTCTTCTGCCAGGTGTCAGTGATGGTTGTGCCACTATTGTCTGGATCATGGAGGTTGGATGCCACGCCTGATCAGCCCAAATGTAGACCCCATCTTCTCCTTAAGATATTAAGATAGTGCACAAACATTCACTCTCGCCTTCTGCATCCACAACCTCAAGAACCTACAACACACAGAATACAACAGCAGGAATATACACTAGATTCGTATCAATATAAATGTATTTAGGACAAAGAAAATAAGTTTAAAAAAAAACAACGCGGACAAAGCACTACTGAGAACTTTTGGGGGGTCTACATTTGTGATAAGAATAAAAACAGCCGTGCATTTGTTTATGAAAACATTTTAAAATATATATAACTCGTTTACCTTGTGCAAATCATTTAATTTCTTCCTAATCTGCCAACACAAAACAAAATGCATATTGCTACTTGTAGGTAGGTAAACCAAAAACAGTGACATGATTACATGGGACACACAAATAACCTGTCCCGTGAAACACTGCAACCAAAGACCTTGGATATGTTTCCAAGGTCTTTGCTGCAACCAAGAACCTATTTTCAACCTTATTTTCTCTTTCAAGGTGTATTTTCAAATAGTTGTTTTGATGCAAACCTACATAGCAGTGCAAAGAGAGCAAAAAACTGCACTACTGATAAGGCAATCAATATTTTTTTCTTATAAAAAGGGTGCACTGGGTAACAACCATTATTGCGACACAGGTTGTGCATTGATTTCTGTGGAAAATGGGTGTCCCGTGAAACAAAGTTACTAATGTTCCATTATTGACCATCCCGGGGAATTTGTTCACAGACACCTCCAGTACAAAACCTCTCACGGAGGTTATATCATATCTTTCCTGTGGTCACTAGAGGCTAAAATGCACTTTTCAAGTCACACACGTTTCATGGGACACTGGAGGAGACATGAAGGAATGGGCACTGCCACATCGTTAATTAAGCTGTAGCGCGTGATTTCATACAAAATATCACCAAAATATTGAGTGAAAAACTAAGTTAAAACATTTCTTCTTACCTTGAAACACCGACGAGTGCAAAAAGTCGCTTCACTGAGCCGATGACACTCCAAAATACCGGCAACATGCGATCGTCTTTCGCGCCGGTCACATCGTTACCGGTGAAAGAAAGGCGTGACACGTAACGGTTTTCGGCCTCAGATTCGCAGAAATTTCGCTGTTGGTGTGTGAAACGTCATCAATCAGCGAGTATAACCTTGGGTACACAAAAATACGGTGTTCTGAGCTGCTGTTTTCGAAACTTGTGTTCGGGCACGATCTCTAAACTTTGAAGGTAACTAACGTTTCACTTGTGACACGGCGAACAATATGCGATCTAAATAAACCAGGAATGCAAAAGTGCTGTTGAAACTGCAGCAAACATCCGCATTGTGATGTAAACTTGCCACATTTGAGGTTTGAGGTACAGAAACGAGTTTACAATGTGCTTTCGACAGCCAACTTCGATGCCGATCGAGTGTGACACGCCATGTAACGCGGTTACCGTTAACATTCCCTTCAGTTTCTAAACCAGCAGTACAAAAAAGTATCTTCAGCCGTTCTTTTTTTTATAATTTAACATCTTGTTATAATGTAGAGATCAAAATTTAGAGTCAGCTTTGTTAACTGACTTCACACGGGACAGATTTGGATAGCAGGTTGTCGAGTTCCCTTTTTTGTCGCCATTTTTACCACCATTTTTACCGTTTCTTTTGCAATTTCTCTTTTTGTACAAGCATTTCCAAACTGTCCTTGCTCATGCTGTTACTTTATTGTTTCATCAAGACACAAACGTCAATTTTTAATATGTTTGGACTAAATATGTACTGTAAACAACGTTCTAGTGAAGCTACCCCAGTTTGTGACCACTAGCAAAGAATGACAGCCCAACAAACGCTATTAAACTTGACTAACGTCCCGTCCAAATCAGTGTCTTGATACTTGATTCTTGACGATCACACTTGCATCTCGGTAGCTGATATGATTTATCCGCGTTAACTTTCAGACCAGAGCGCACTGGACATGGAAAGAGAGAAAGAACTGTTTGTTGAAACAGACTCCTACCATGACGCTTTGGACAAAATGAACACGTCAGGGATTGTCGTCATCACTGGACCGCCGGGGTCCGGCAAAACGTCACTAGGGCGGGCTCTACTGCGTCACTATCACTCTCAGAACTACCAGCCCCTTGTGCTGCGTCATTTCGTGGAGTGGAGGTCGTTTGTGGGCGGTAAAAACAGAAAACAAATTGTTCTTCTGGAGAATATTGTCGGAGCAGAAAGGCTGGACCAGGAACGTTTACGCGAGTGGTCGGATGTTACAGACATGATGAGGGCGTTAGCCAAAACATCCCAGTGCCTGGTGGTTCTCACGTCCTACTCACACATTCTGCACGAGACAAGATCGCAAGGACATTACGTATTCTCTACACTCCCACGCGTGGACTTGGGCAACACGACACTGGATGATGGCAAGAAAACAGACATCTTACGCAACCAGCTGTCAGCAAGAGGAAAAACTCTGAGCGAAAGTGAACTGACAGACATTCTCAGGATGGACAAGACAGCTGAAGTGTTTCCGTGGTGCTGCGCTCTTTACGCAGATAAGAAGGCCGAGGCCGGTGATGCAAAACCGGACCAGTACTTTACAAATCCTGCGATGGCGTATGTACCGCTATTCCAGAGATTGTTTCACTCCAAGGAGGATCGACAGGAGAGCATAGACATGTGTGCTGTGACCCTAGTGGAACTGCACACTCTAACAGGTCGTCTTGGTGAAATACCTCTGAGAGAAGTCCCAACCGCAACATTAAAGCGCCTCACTGAAAATTGTGTGGGAGCCTGTGTTGTGCACAACTCTGCTTCCTTCACATGCCGGGTTTTTTACGATGCTATCGGTCTGGCGTTAGGACAATCCATAGGATTGTGTGAGCTGCTGGACGTGTGTGACACGCGCTTCTTGATTGAACACGTGCACACCGAGACAACTTCCTCGCTTGTCTCCCTGTCTGTTGAACCTGGATCTGAAGATTACGACAACTTCATAGAGAGGATCTACCAAGACATCACGAAAGGTCACCTTATGGAAGTTTCACAGCACCCCTTTCTTCAGCTTGGCCGGTGTTTCAATGACCTTGAAGCGTGTTGCAAGCGGCGTGGTGGCTCCATCCTAGACATAACGACAACTTTAGACAAAAGGCACAAGTTACCTCTCCTGTACTGGTCCATATTTACTTCCTCTGATGAACTGTTCACGCGTTGTCTGCCGAGTACAGTACAGGCTGTCGTATCTGGACAAATGTCAAAAAAGGTTTTGGTACAGGTTTTCTTCGCGAGTGTGATCTTCAAGGCACGGCTGTTGCCGTTAAAAGAAAGAGAGTGTGCTTGGGTACTTGGAATTCCAAAAGTAAAAAACTGTCTTATGGAAGTGTGTCGATCACCGATTACAGTTGAGCTGCCATGTGGACCACACTACGAGCATGCTGTGACCAACACGAGGCAGAAACAATGTTCACAGCACACGCAACTTACTGAGAAATATTTTCTTGACACATCGGTGGCTATTCCTCCGGAGTTTGTCAGCCTAGAGACGACAGACACTGCCCTCCACTTGGTTCTCCGTTGTAAGTCTCGTTACCTGGCCTTGCGACTACTGGGGGACAAAGAACAAGACGAGAGAGACGTCACGGGCAAAACGTTGTTACAACAGGCTGTGGAGGCCGGTGATCTGAACCTGGTCAAGTTTCTTGTCCACCAGGGGGCGACCTTGTTCCCCGATCGAGACAGCTCAATTTTTGTTGCAGCTTACCGCGTTGATCAAATGGACATAGCAAAATATTTGTTTTCCATCAACTCAGATGTTACGTTCCTGTGTGGGGGTGTCAAGAAATTGTATGATCTTCTCCACACAGCAGTGAGACAAAGAAGGAAACAGTGGTTCCTTGATCTCGTGCGGAGCTGTCCATGTCTACACGAGGTGAACAACTCAACCACACTCCTACATGTTGCGGTGAATCAAAATGATATTGACGTCGTAGTTTTCTTGACCACAAGACCAGGATGCGTAAATGCTACAGACCAAAATGGAAGCACAGCACTGTTTGTTGCGTGTGAAAATGGAAACAAAGAGATTGCAGCTAAGCTGCTGAAGTGCGGAGCAGACGCAAATGTGATCAACAAAACTCATGAAACGCCTCTTCATGTATTGCTTTCAAACACAACGCAAGCAAACTGTCGAAAACGCATCAGTATGTTCAAACTACTGCTACACAACATGGATAACGTTGACGCGATTTGCAAACAGCAACTCTGTTGTCTTCATATTGCCGTCAAACGTGGACTGACTGATGTTGTAAAAACACTCATCAAACACAAAGCGAATGTGAACGTGACTGATGGGGAAAAGCTAACACCTCTTCTCTTCTCAGTGGCAAGAGCCAGGGTCGACATTGCTACTTATCTTCTGGAGCATGGTGCACAGGTCAACAGTGTCACTGACGACGGACAGACACCTCTGTTTGTGGCCTGCGTCACGGACAATGTCGACGTCGTCAGAACTCTGGTAGATCACGGAGCGGACGTCAATGCTGCAAGTAAAAATGGATTCACTCCCCTTCATGCCGCTAGTCAGAAAGGACACTGTGAGGTCGCCATGTTTCTCATTACCAAGGGAGCACAGGTCAACAGTGTCACTGACAATGGGCGGACACCTCTGTTTGTGGCCTGCTTCACGGACAATGTCGACATCGTCAGGACTCTGATAGATCACGGGGCGGACGTCAATGCTGCAAGTGAAAACGGATTCACTCCCCTTCATATCGCTAGTCAGGAAGGGCACTGTGAGGTCGCCATGTTTCTCATTACCAAGGGAGCACAGGTCAACGCTCAAAACAGATATCGCTGCACACCTCTCCTTTTGGCCAGCAGTAAAGGTCATGAAAATGTAATCCGTGTTCTCCTGCAGTATGGAGCACAGGTCAACAGTGTCACTGACGACGGACGGACACCTCTGCATGATGCCTGCTTCACGGACAATGTTAACATAGTCAGGACTCTGGTAGATCACGGGGCGGACGTCAATGCTGCAACTAAAAAAGGATTCACCCCCCTTCATATGGCTAGTCAGAAAGGACACTGTAAGGTCGCCATGTTTCTCATTACCAAGGGAGCACAGGTCAACAGTGTCACTGACGACGGGCGGACACCTCTGTACCAGGCCTGCTTCACGGACAATGTCGACATCGTCAGGACTCTGATAGATCACGGGGCACGCGTCAATGCTGCAACTAAAAACGGATTGACTCCCCTTCGTATCGCTAGTCAAGAAGGGCTCTGTGAGGTCGCCATGTTTCTCATTACCAAGGGAGCACAGGTCAACAGTGTCACTGACGACGGGTGGACACCTCTGCATCAGGCCTGCTTCAGGGACAATGTCGACATCGTCAGGACTCTGGTAGATCACGGGGCACGCGTCAATGCTGCAACTAAAGACGGATTCACTCCCCTTCATATCGCTAGTCAGGAAGGGCACTGTGAGGTCGCCATGTTTCTCATTACCAAGGGAGCACAGGTCAACAGTGTCACTGACGACGGACAGACACCTCTGTATCAGGCCTGCGTCACGGACAATGTCGACATCGTCAGGACTCTGATAGATCACGGGGCGGACGCCAATGCTGCAAGTAAAGTCGGATTCACTCCCCTTCATATCGCCAGTCAGGAAGGGCAGTGCGAGGTCGCCATGTTTCTCATTACCAAGGGAGCACAGGTCAACGCTCAAAATAGATACCGCTGCACACCTCTCCTTTTGGCCAGCGGTAAAGGTCATGAAAATGTGGTCCGTGTTCTCCTGCAGTATGGTGCACAGGTCAACAGTGTCACTGACGACGGACGGACACCTCTGTATCAGGCCTGCTTCACGGACAATGTCGACATCGTCAGGACTCTGATAGATCACGGGGCGGACGTCAATGCTGCAAGTAAAGACGGATTCACTCCCCTTCATATCGCTAGTCAGGAAGGACACTGTGAGGTCGCCATGTTTCTCATTACCAAGGGAGCACAGGTCAACGCTCAAAATAGATACCGCTGCACACCTCTCCTTTTGGCCAGCGGTAAAGGTCATGAAAATGTAATCCGTGTTCTCCTGCAGTATGGTGCACAGGTCAACAGTGTCACTGACGACGGACAGACACCTCTGCATGAGGCCTGCTTCACGGACAATGTCGACATCGTCAGGACTCTGATAGATCACGGAGCAGATGTCAATGTTGCGACTAAAGACGGATTAACTCCCCTTCATGCCGCTAGTAAGAAAGGACACTGTGAGGTCGCCATGTTTCTCATTACCAAGGGAGCACAGGTAAGCAGTGGCACTGACGACGGACAGACACCTCTGCATGGTGCCTGCTTCACGGACAATGTTGACATCGTCAGGACTCTGGTAGATCACGGGGCAGACGTCAATGCTGCAACTAAAAAAGGATTCACTCCCCTTCATATGGCTAGTCAGAAAGGGCACTGTAAGGTCGCCATGTTTCTCATTACCAAGGGAGCACAGGTCAACAGTGTCACTGACGACGGGTGGACACCTCTGCATCAGGCCTGCTTCACGGACAATGTCGACATCGTCAGGACTCTGGTAGATCACGGGGCGGACGTCAATGCTGCAACTAAAAAAAGAGTCACTCCCCTTCATATCGCTAGTCAGAAAGGGCACTGTGAGGTCGCCATGTTTCTCATTACCAAGGGAGCACAGGTCAACAGTGTCACTGACGACGGGTGGACACCTCTGCATCAGGCCTGCTTCACGGACAATGTCGACATCGTCAGGACTCTGATAGATCACGGGGCGGACGTCAATGCTGCAACTAAAGACGGATTCACTCCCCTTCATATCGCTAGTCAGGAAGGGCACTGTGAGGTCGCCAAGTTTCTTATTACCAAGGGAGCACAGGTCAACGCTCAAAATAGATACCGCTGCACACCTCTCCTTTTGGCCAGCGGTAAAGGTCATGAAAATGTAATCCGTGTTCTCCTGCAGTATGGAGCACAGGTCAACAGTGTCACTGACCACGGACGGACACCTCTTTATCAGGCCTGCTTCAGGGACAATGTCAACATCCTCAGGACTCTGGTAGATCACGGGGCAGACGTCAATGCTGCAACTAAAAAAGGATTCACTCCCCTTCATATGGCTAGTCAGAAAGGGCACTGTGAGGTCGCCATGTTTCTCATTACCAAGGGAGCACAGGTCAACAGTGTCACTGACGCCGGACAGACACCTCTGCATCAGGCCTGCTGCACGGACAATGTCGACATCGTCAGGACTCTGGTAGATCACGGGGCGGACGTCAATGCTGCAACTAAAAAAAGGGTCACTCCCCTTCATATCGCGAGTCAGGAAGGACACTGTGAGGTCGCCATGTTTCTCAGTACCAAGGGAGCACAGGTCAACGCTCAAAATAGATACCGCTGCACACCTCTCCTTTTGGCCAGCGGTAAAGGTCATGAAAATGTAATCCGTGTTCTCCTGCAGTATGGAGCACAGGTCAACAGTGTCACTGACGACGGACGGACAACTCTGTATCAGGCCTGCTTCACGGACAATGTCGACATCGTCAGGACTCTGGTAGATCACGGATCAGACGTCAATGCTGCAACTAAAAAAGGATTCACTCCCCTTCATATGGCTAGTCAGAAAGGGCACTGTGAGGTCGCCATGTTTCTCATTACCAAGGGAGCACAGGTCAACAGTGTCACTGACGACGGGTGGACACCTCTGTTTGTGGCCTGCTTCAGGGACAATGTCGACATCGTCAGGACTCTGGTAGATCGCGGGTCAGGCGTCAATGCTGCAACTAAAAAAGGATTCACTCCCCTTCATATGGCTAGTCAGAAAGGGCACTGTGAGGTCGCCATGTTTCTCATTACCAAGGGAGCACAGGTCAACAGTGTCACTGACGACGGACAGACACCTCTGTATCAGGCCTGCTTCACGGACAATGTCGACATCGTCAGGACTCTGATAGATCACGGGGCACGCGTCAATGCTGCAACTAAAGACGGATTGACTCCCCTTCATATCGCTAGTCAAGAAGGGCACTGTGAGGTCGCCATGTTTCTCATTACCAAGGGAGCACAGGTCAACAGTGTCACTGACGACGGAGAGACACCTCTGTATCAGGCCTGCTTCACGGACAATGTCGACATCGTCAGGACTCTGATAGATCACGGGGCACGCGTCAATGCTGCAACTAAAGACGGATTTACTCCCCTTCATATCGCTAGTAATAAAGGACACTATGAGGTCGCCATGTTTCTCATTACCAAGGGAGCACAGGTCAACAGTGTCACTGACGACGGACAGACACCTCTGCATGATGCCTGCTTCACGGACAATGTTGACATCGTCAGGACTCTGGTAGATCACGGGGCAGACGTCAATGCTGCACGTAAAGAAGGATTCACTCCCCTTCATATCGCGAGTCAGGAAGGACACTGTGAGGTCGCCATGTTTCTCATTACCAAGGGAGCACAGGTCAACGCTCAAAATAGATACCGCTACACACCTCTCCTTTTGGCCAGCGGTAAAGGTCATGAAAATGTAATCCGTGTTCTCCTGGAGTATGGTGCACAGGTCAACAGTGTCACTGACGACGGACGGACACCTCTGTATCAGGCCTGCTTAACGGACAATGTCGACATCGTCAGGACTCTGGTAGATCACGGATCAGACGTCAATGCTGCAACTAAAAAAGGATTCACTCCCCTTCATATGGCTAGTCAGAAAGGGCACTGTGAGGTCGCCATGTTTCTCATTACCAAGGGAGCACAGGTCAACAGTGTCACTGACGACGGACAGACACCTCTGTATCAGGCCTGCTTCACGGACAATGTCGACATCGTCAGGACTCTGGTAGATCACGGGGCAGACGTCAATGCTGCAACTAAAAAAGGATTCACTCCCCTTCATATGGCTAGTCAGAAAGGGCACTGTGAGGTCGCCATGTTTCTCATTACCAAGGGAGCACAGGTCAACAGTGTCACTGACGACGGACAGACACCTCTGCATGAGGCCTGCTTCACGGACAATGTCGACATCGTCAGGACTCTGATAGATCACGGAGCAGATGTCAATGTTGCGACTAAAGACGGATTAACTCCCCTTCATGCCGCTAGTAAGAAAGGACACTGTGAGGTTGCCATGTTTCTTATTACCAAGGGAGCACAGGTCAGCAGTGTCACTGACGACGGACAGACACCTCTGTATGGTGCCTGCTTCACGGACAATGTTGACATCGTCAGGACTCTGATAGATCACGGGGCAGACGTCAATGCTGCAAGTAAAGACGGATTCACTCCCCTTCATATCGCTAGTCAGGAAGGACACTGTGAGGTCGCCATGTTTCTCATTACCAAGGGAGCACAGGTCAACGCTCAAAATAGATACCGCTGCACACCTCTCCTTTTGGCCAGCGGTAAAGGTCATGAAAATGTAATCCGTGTTCTCCTGCAGTATGGTGCACAGGTCAACAGTGTCACTGACGACGGACGGACAACTCTGTATCAGGCCTGCTTCACGGACAATGTCGACATCGTCAGGACTCTGGTAGATCACGGATCAGACGTCAATGCTGCAACTAAAAAAGGATTCACTCCCCTTCATATGGCTAGTCAGAAAGGGCACTGTGAGGTCGCCATGTTTCTCATTACCAAGGGAGCACAGGTCAACAGTGTCACTGACGACGGGTGGACACCTCTGTTTGTGGCCTGCTTCAGGGACAATGTCGACATCGTCAGGACTCTGGTAGATCGCGGGTCAGGCGTCAATGCTGCAACTAAAAAAGGATCCACTCCCCTTCATATGGCTAGTCAGAAAGGGCACTGTGAGGTCGCCATGTTTCTCATTACCAAGGGAGCACAGGTCAACAGTGTCACTGACGACGGACAGACACCTCTGTATCAGGCCTGCTTCACGGACAATGTCGACATCGTCAGGACTCTGATAGATCACGGGGCACGCGTCAATGCTGCAACTAAAGACGGATTGACTCCCCTTCATATCGCTAGTCAAGAAGGGCACTGTGAGGTCGCCATGTTTCTCATTACCAAGGGAGCACAGGTCAACAGTGTCACTGACGACGGAGAGACACCTCTGTATCAGGCCTGCTTCACGGACAATGTCGACATCGTCAGGACTCTGATAGATCACGGAGCAGATGTCAATGTTGCGACTAAAGACGGATTAACTCCCCTTCATGCCGCTAGTAAGAAAGGACACTGTGAGGTTGCCATGTTTCTTATTACCAAGGGAGCACAGGTCAGCAGTGTCACTGACGACGGACAGACACCTCTGTATGGTGCCTGCTTCACGGACAATGTTGACATCGTCAGGACTCTGATAGATTACGGGGCGGACGCCAATGCTGCAAGTAAAGACGGATTCACTCCCCTTCATATCGCTAGTCAGGAAGGGCACTGCGAGGTTGCCATGTTTCTCATTACCAAGGGAGCACAGGTCAACGCTCAAAATAGATACCGCTGCACACCTCTCCTTTTGGCCAGCGGTAAAGGTCATGAAAATGTAATCCGTGTTCTCCTGCAGTATGGAGCACAGGTCAACAGTGTCACTGACGACGGACGGACACCTCTGTATCAGGCCTGCTTCACGGACAATGTCGATATCGCCAGGACTCTGGTTGATCACGGGGCAGACGTCAATGCTGCAACTAAAAAAGGATTCACTCCCCTTCATATGGCTAGTCAGAAAGGGCACTGTGATGTCGCCATGTTTCTCATTACCAAGGGAGCACAGGTCAACAGTGTCGCTGACGACGGGTGGACACCTCTGCATGAGGCCTGCTTCACGGACAATGTCGACATCGTCAGGACTCTGATAGATCACGGGGCACGCGTCAATGCTGCAACTAAAGACGGATTGACTCCCCTTCATATCGCTAGTAATAAAGGACACTATGAGGTCGCCATGTTTCTCATTACCAAGGGAGCACAGGTCAGCAGTGTCACTGACGACGGACAGACACCTCTGCATGGTGCCTGCTTCACGGACAATGTCGACATCGTCAGGACTCTTATAGATTACGGGGCGGACGTCAATGCTGCAAGTAAAGACGGATTCACTCCCCTTCATATCGCGAATCAGGAAGGACACTGTAAGGTCGCCATGTTTCTCATTACCAAGGGAGCACAGGTCAACAGTGTCACTGACGACGGACAGACACCTCTGTATCAGGCCTGCTTCACGGACAATGTCGACATCGTCAGGACTCTGATAGATTACGGGGCACGCGTCAATGCTGCAACTAAAGACGGATTCACTCCCCTTCATATCGCTGGTCACGAAGGGCACTGTGAGGTCGCCATGTTTCTCATTACCAAGGGAGCACAGGTCAACAGTGTCGCTGACGACGGAGAGACACCTCTGTATCAGGCCTGCTTCACGGACAATGTCGACATCGTCAGGACTCTTATAGATTACGGGGCGGACGTCAATGCTGCAAGTAAAGACGGATTGACTCCCCTTCATATCGCTAGTAAGAAAGGGCACAGTGAGGTAGTCATGTTTCTCATTACCAAGGGAGCACAGGTCAACAGTGTCACTGACGACGGGCGGACACCTCTGTTTGTGGCCTGCTTCACGGACAATGTCGACATCGTCAAAACTCTGGTAGATCACGGGGCAGACGTCAATGCTGCAACCAAAGACGGATTCAATCCCTTTCATATCGCTAGTCAGGAAGGACACTGTGAGGTCGTCAGATTTCTCATTAACAAGGGAGCACAGGTCAACAGTGTCACTGACGACGGAGAGACACCTCTGTATCAGGCCTGCTTCACGGACAATGTCGACATCGTCAGGACTCTGATAGATCACGGGGCACGCGTCAATGCTGCAACTAAAGACGGATTTTCTCCCCTTCATATCGCTAGTCAAGAAGGGCACTGTGAGGTCGCCATGTTTCTCATTACCAAGGGAGCACAGGTCAACAGTGTCACTGACGACGGAGAGACACCTCTGTATCAGGCCTGCTTCACGGACAATGTCGACATCGTCAGGACTCTGATAGATCACGGGGCACGCGTCAATGCTGCAACTAAAGACGGATTCACTCCCCTTCATATCGCTAGTCAAGAAGGGCACTGTGAGGTCGCCATGTTTCTCATTACCAAGGGAGCACAGGTCAACAGTGTCACTGACGACGGGCGGACACCTCTGTATCAGGCCTGCTTCACGGACAATGTCGACATCGTCAGGAGTCTTATAGATTACGGGGCGGACGTCAATGCTCCAAGTATAGACGGATTCACTCCCCTTCATATCGCGAGTCAGGAAGGACACTGTGAGGTCGCCATGTTTCTCATTACCAAGGGAGCACAGGTCAACAGTGTCACTGACGACGGACAGACACCTCTGTATCAGGCCTGCTTCACGGACAATGTCGACATCGTCAGGACTCTGATAGATCACGGGGCACGCGTCAATGCTGCAACTAAAGACGGATTCACTCCCCTTCACATCGCTAGTAAGGAAGGACACTGTGAGGTCGCCATGTTTTTCATTACCAAGGGAGCACAGGTCAACAGTGTCACTGACGACGGGCGGACACCTCTGTATCAGGCCTGCTTCACGGACAATGTCGACATCGTCAGGACTCTGATAGATCACGGGGCGGACGTCAATGCTGCAAGTAAAGACGGATTCACTCCCCTTCATATCGCGAGTCAGGAAGGGCACTGTGAGGTCGCCATGTTTCTCATTACCAAGGGAGCACAGGTCAACAGTGTCACTGACGACGGAGAGACACCTCTGCACGAGGCCTGCTTCACGGACAATGTCGACATCGTCAGGACTCTGATAGATCACGGGGCACGCGTCAATGCTGCAACTAAAAACGGATTCACTCCCCTTCATATCGCTAGTCAGGAAGGGCATTGTGAGGTCGCCATGTTTCTCATTACCAAGGGAGCACAGGTCAACAGTGTCACTGACGACGGAGAGACACCTCTGTATCAGGCCTGCTTCACGGACAATGTCGACATCGTCAGGAGTCTTATAGATTACGGGGCGGACGTCAATGCTGCAAGTATAGACGGATTCACTCCCCTTCATATCGCGAGTCAGGAAGGACACTGTGAGGTCGCCATGTTTCTCATTACCAAGGGAGCACAGGTCAACAGTGTCACTGACGACGGACAGACACCTCTGTATCAGGCCTGCTTCACGGACAACGTCGACATCGTCAGGACTCTGATAGATCACGGGTCAGGCGTCAATGCTGCAACTAAAGACGGATTTACTCCCCTTCATATCGCTAGTGAAGAAGGGCACTGTGAGGTCGCCATGTTTCTCATTACCAAGGGAGCACAGGTCAACAGTGTCGCTGACGACGGAGAGACACCTCTGTATCAGGCCTGCTTCACGGACAATGTCGACATCGTCAGGACTCTTATAGATTACGGGGCGGACGTCAATGCTGCAAGTAAAGACGGATTGACTCCCCTTCATATCGCTAGTAAGAAAGGGCACAGTGAGGTAGTCATGTTTCTCATTACCAAGGGAGCACAGGTCAACAGTGTCACTGACGACGGGTGGACACCTCTGTTTGTGGCCTGCTTCACGGACAATGTCGACATCGTCAAAACTCTGGTAGATCACGGGGCAGACGTCAATGCTGCAACCAAAGACGGATTCACTCCCTTTCATATCGCTAGTAAGGAAGGACACTGTGAGGTCGTCATGTTTCTCATTACCAAGGGAGCACAGGTCAACAGTGTCACTGACGACGGAAGGACACCTCTGTTTGTGGCCTGCTTCACGGACAATGTCGACATCGTCAAAACTCTGGTAGATCACGGATCAGACGTCAATGCTGCAACCAAAGACGGATTCACTCCCTTTCATATCGCTAGTAAGGAAGGACACTGTGAGGTCGTCATGTTTCTCATTACCAAGGGAGCACAGGTCAACAGTGTCACTGACGACGGATGGACACCTCTGTTTGTGGCCTGCTTCACGGACAATGTCGACATCGTCAGGACTCTGATAGATCACGGGGCGGACGTCAATGCTGCAACTAAAGACGGATTAACTCCCCTTCATATCGCTAGTAAGGAAGGGCACTTTGAGGTCGCCATGTTTCTCATTACCAAGGGAGCACAGGTCAACAGTGTCATCGACGACGGATGGACACCTCTGTTTGTGGCCTGCGTCACGGACAATGTCGACGTCGTCAGGACTCTGATAGATCACGGGGCGGACGTCAATGCTGCAACTAAAGACGGAATTACTCCCCTTCATATCGCTAGTCAGGAAGGGCACTATGAGGTCGTCATGTTTCTCATTACCAAGGGAGCACAGGTCAACAGTGTCGCTGACGACGGACAGACACCTCTGCATGCTGCCTGCTACACGGACAATGTCGACATCGTCAGGATTCTGACAGATCATGGGGCGGACGTCAATACTGCAACTAAAGACGGATTCACTCCCCTTCATATCGCTAGTCTGGAAGGGCACTGTGAGGTCGCCATGTTTCTCATTACCAAGGGATCACAGGTCAACGCTCAGAACAGACACCGCTACACACCTCTCCATGTGGCTAGCAGTGAAGGTCATGGAAATGTGGTTCGTGATCTCCTGCAGGTTGGTGCACAGGTCAACAGTGTCACTGACGACGGAGAGACACCTCTGCACGATGCCTGCTGCACGGACAATGTCGACATCGTCAGGACTCTGATAGATCACGGGGCGGACGTCAACGCTCCAAACAATCACGGAAATACACCGCTGTCTTCGGCTTGTGTGAATAACTGTTGTAACGTTATCAGTGTGCTGCTGCAGCATGGCGCCGTAGTGGATATTCAGGACGCTGATGGAGACACTCCTATTATTGACGCCGTTCTACCTGGCCATGTTGATGCTGTGAAACTGATGCTGCAGCACAAAGCTCGGATCGACCTCAAGAATCTTAAAGGTCTTACTGCCCTCCACGTCGCCGCGGAAAACGGCCACGCTGATGTTGCAACGGATCTTATCAACAATGGGTCAGAGGTCAACGGTCAAGAAGTAAAGGGGTGTACGCCTCTTCATTTGGCCACCCAGCAAGGTCATGCCAAGGTCGTGGAAGTATTACTTCAAAACAAAGCCGACGTGAATATCACCAGTGATGACGGGCGGTCTGCCCTCCTCATGGCCCAACAAAATGGCCACTCTGACGTCATCGCCATCCTTAAACAGTATCACGCCACGATACCGCAGTAACGGATGACGTACTCCCCCCCCCCCCCCCCCCAAGTCTTCACGAACTGTGAAAAGTGCATCATATTTCCCATTCCCTACAATTTCACCAGATTTAGAATTTACACATTTCGTATGACGTGCTTGAGGGCTGATGAAACGGAGGGAGTAGGGTGGGGGTGGCGGGAATGGGAAATATGATGCACTTTGTGAATAGCTTTGGACAAAGAAAAAGTCAAACAGTTCGTGAAGACTATAATACTGTTCGTGCATACGACAATTATACGTCACGCAGTTTAGACCTCTCTACTGCTGACTCGGTGGCAACAAATGAGGTTTGCCGACACTTTACGAACAATGTTCTAGGGACTGTTTCTCATAATGAACTGCATCTTCTTTCGTGGATAATTTTTTTTTTATCACGAATTGCGTCTGTTGTTCTGGGTGATTTTTTTCCCATTTTGTAAACACAAAATTGTGTCGGTTTTCTTTTGTGTCAGTATGTTAGTTCATAAGCTGTTACCTGACATTGTGCTTTAGATTGTTTTCACTATTTATAGAATCACATGTTGATTGTAAGGCGCCCAGAGTCTGATCTTAAGGGATAGGCGCCCTACATATACAGCTGGCGTTGTTGTTAATGTAAATAAGCTGCTGCTGTTGATACAGAACCGGCCTGCCAGTGTGACCCCAGCGACCGCAAACAAGAAGAAGAAGATACAGATAAAGCTTGTCATAATTAACTGGTCGCGTTGTTGTTTGATATTGTTTGTCCCTCGCCGTTGTATTTTCTGACCACGTGACGGTCATCTGACGAAGTGACAATTTCAGTTTGATGATTAGATTAATCATTATGTTTCACTTTGTGTGCATGATGACGTTATTTTGTTTGCGTACTTTGGTTTTGATCCATTGCTGGTGTCATTTTCTGATATTTATATGCTCATATCATTTGCTGTTTTGTCACCAATGTACAGACTTGCTTTCCTTTGTGAACATGTGATTATATTGATGACATTATGAGTATTCTGTTTGTGTATTATGACTTTGGTTTATGGTATGTATGGGTGGTGTTTGCATCATTGTTTGATTTTTCTACATTATTTTATAGGTTTGTATACAGATAGAGTACTTCACTCCGTGCCCATGTAATGTTATATTGATGACGTGATTCTATTTGCATACAGTTTCTTTGGTTCATGGAATGTATTGGTAGTGCTTGCGGTATCGTTTGATTTTCTACGTTATTTTGATTGGCTGTTTTGTATCGGTGAATATAGAAATATAATACTTCACCAAGTGCGTACATAAGAAATTATCATACTGATGACGTTATCTGCATATTATTCACCTTGTCGTATTTTGCTAACTGACGTAAAACGTGTTCGCAATGTGTACTGACGCGGAGAAACACGTTATCCTCAGCTGCCTATCGTTGTTTTCAATATGTATCTGTCATTAGTGAAGAACGTCTTTATAGTGTACTCGTAGCAATGTACTGAGCCAGCAGTCGGTCAGCTGACCACAACAAACAGCCTTCACTGACTACGAGATTCAAAGATTCAAGATTCAAACGACTTTATTGTGCCCATCAAGAACAAATTTGTTTTTTGTTCAGGGGCATGCATGAATAAATAAATAAAAATAAAATAAAGGGTTAAATAATTAAAGGTAGCTTCATATGTATAACTAATATAAGACGAGCAAACTAAAACTGATAAGAAAGGACACAATGCATGAAATTGATTCACCACTAATTTACCAACTAACTAGTCTGAGGTTATAATACTGGTGGGTAAAAGTAGAAATTACGCAAGAAATTACTAGTAGTGTTTCTCGTCATCACGCTTCAGGACTGTATCAGTGTAACACTACAGACAGTCAACATAGTACGAACATGGTTACTCCCTCACTGGAACAAGAGGTAGACGGCAGTACATGTACTACAGGGCTGTGAAGGGCAGAAAGGTGTAGTCAGCGTGCCTGTACTGTGTCAGAAATCACCTGTAAAGGGAGATGACAAGTGAATTTGCGAGTGGACGACCGTCAAGAAACTGTTGGGTAGTCGCCCTTGACTACAAAACGGCCTACTTGCTACTGTATATAATTATATATCATCAAAGGTTTTGTATTGTGAATATTTGTGCGACTCGGACATTGTTGGGATGTAAATACCGAAATGTTTGTTTTGGAAATCGTATCATACATGGTATTTAAAAATATTGTCAGAATATAATCGAAGAGACATTTATTTTTCTATCATGTTTGTGACTGTCGTGCACGTTCATATCTGTTTGCTATTGAATTCACTTATCGTCAACATCTGCTCTCTTCCTTTCAAATTTCTATTTACCCGCTCACTGTTTGATTCTGAAATGATAATTGATCTTGCAACTGTGAATGTGACTGTACATGTTTTCATCGTGAATTTCACTGCTCGCTTTTCACCCTGTTATGACTGAATGTTGTAAACTTCTAGACTACCCGTATCCTACTGTTTGATTCTGAAATTAAGTGATAATTAATCTTCTAACTGTGAATGTGATTACTAATGTTTTCATTGTGAAGTTTACCACGTACTGGCCTTTCACGTTGTTACTACTCTGTGTGTGTGTGTGTGTGTGTGTGTGTGTGTGTGTGTGTGTGTGCCGGGGGGGGGGGGGGGGGGTCAAGGAAAGATGTATAATCAGGATACAATTTGTTTTTCTATTGTAAGCATGAATCTATTGATTTTAGAGTTTCATCTCAGGTTTCTCTGCTTGACTGATGTAATATCTTGTAAGATTTGACATTTTTGTGATCCTATTGATGACATTCTTCTATATGCTTACAGTGACTTTGGTTCATGGTATGTAATGATGCTGATGTTTGCATCATTTTTTTTAATTCTTCCACATTATTTCAATCAGCTATTTTGTATAGGTTCATGTACCGATGAAACACTTCGCTTCGTGCACATTTTGTTTGATTTTTGTACAGTATTTTATTTTGCTCTTTTGTATTGGCTTGTATACAGATGGATCACCTCGCTACCACTGCACATAATTCTGTTGATGACGTTGTTCTGTTTGTATACGGTGGCTTTGGTTTATGCATCATTGTTGGATTTTTCCACATTATTTCATTTTGCTGTTTTGGATTGTTTCGTGTACAGATTTGATAGTTCGTTTCGTGCGTATAGAATTATAATGATGACGTTATTCTATTTGCATACGGTGGTTTTGATTTATCGATGGTGTTTGTATCATTGTTGGATTTTTCCTCATCAGTTCATCATTGGCTTTATTGTATTGGTTCAATGTCGTGTACAGATATTTGATACTTCACCTCGTGTGTATTGACTTCTACTGATGACGTAATCTGCATATTGTTCACCTAGTGATTGTATGTGGGAAACGTGACGTCGTCCGGCTCATGTTCACTGACGTCACTCGAGTAACACCTTGTCGTCAACTGTCAATCGTTGTTTTCCACATGTATCTGTCAAGAATGATGAACGTGTTTATGAACTGAGCCAGCAGTCGGCCAGCTGAACACAACAAACAGTTCACTAGTGTTGTTCATCATCAGTCACGCTTCCGGACTCACGGTATCAGTGTCTGTTACAGTACAGACAGTCACGATCGTGGTTACTCCGTCGCTGGAACAAGAGGTACAGGGCAGTACATGTACTACAGCAGTGTGTAAAACGTGGATGTAAAGAACGTGTAAGGCCTGTGGTGAAGGGCAGAAAGGTACAGTCAGTGTGTGCCTGTGTCAGAGACCAGCTGAAAAGGGAGATTACAAGTGAATCTGCGAGTGGACAATCGTCAATTGTATCGGTAGTCTCCCTTGACCGCAGTGCCGGCCTATTCATACATGTATATCATCAAAGGTTTTGTATTGTAAATATGTGTGCGATTCGGACATTGTTGGAATGTTAATACCGAGACTTTTTTCAATCTATAATGTAAAAATACATCGTCGGAATATAACCGTGGAGACATTTCTTTTTCTATCATATCTGTGACTGTCGTACACTGACGTTCGGATCTTTACATCACCACTGAATTCACCTTATCGTCAACATTTCATCTCTTCCTTTCCAATGCAATTGTGTTTTGTTTTTTTTTGTTTGTTTGTTTGTTTGTTTTTTGTTGTTGTTGTTTGTTTTGTTTTTTTTGGGGGGGGGGGGTTATTTCCGTGAGGGGTACATGACGGGGTGGTCGTTATTTCTCTTTACCCGTTTGCTGTTTGACTGTGAAATGATAACTGATCTTTGAACTTTGAATGGGACTGTTAATGTTTTCATTGTGAATTTTACTTCTAGCTTTTCACTTTGTTACTGATGAATTTTGTAAAACTTTGACATGATGACACATTTCTAGACTTTGAATATGATTCAAATGTTAATTGTCAATGCAAATGTGATTCTTAGCATTTTGCTCGTGAATATTATCTTACTAATAATTATGATGGATTGAATGGATCTTTGGTCTCCTTCACCTAACGGAGGGCGAGTGGGGTGGGGCTGGGGGGGGGGGGGGGGCTTCGGACACCATATAAATACAAAAATGTACATTTAATCTAGAACTTTCTATGTATATTTGGGTTGACACGTTTCCTGGGCTAGTTGTGTTGGTGCCAGTACCAATGTTAACATATTTGTCATGTGTTTCGATGAAGCCAGCTGTTCAATGTGCTAGTAGTGTGGACTTGATGAACAACGACTTTTTGTAAGAAGGAAGTTACCTGAAGTGTAATCAGGAAGTGACTGTTTGTTTTTTTCTTTTTGCTGTTTATTTTTGGTTTTATCTGTTGTTTGTTTCAGGGTTTCGTCTGTTTTATTGCTTGTTTTGGGGGGTCATTTTGCTTTTGTTTCTTTCTTTTAGATTTTAGGAGTTTTTTGCTTTTTGTCTGTTGTTGTTTTTTGTTTTTGTGGTCGGGGTGGGATGGGGGATGGGTGTCAAGGGAAGATTTGAGAAACAAAATATGTTCTTTATCTGTAAGTATGAATGTATAGACTGTCGAGTTTGATTGACGTTTTATGTTTCTCTGCTTGGCCGATGTAATATCTTGTAACATTGTAATACTGATGTGATCATACTGATGACATTCTTCTATTTACTTACAATCGCTTTGGTTTATGGTATGTATCGGTTGTCTGATGTTTGTATCATTGTTTGATGTTTCTACCATGTTTCACTCGGCTGTTCTGTATTGGTTTGTCCACAGATGTAAAACTTCGTTTTCTTCGCATAGCGCATATATAATTCTATTCTATTGATGACGTTGTTCTGTTTGTATACGGTGGCTTTGGTTTATGCATCATTGTTGGATTTTTCATTTTTTCATTATTTCATTTTGTTGTTTAGGATTGTGTAATAATTCGTTTCGTGCGCATGTAATTGTATTGATGACGTAATTCTAGTAGGCACACTGTTGCTTACTGTTCATGCCTTTTGTATCGGTGGTATTTACATCATTTTTGGATTTTTCTACACCATTTCATTTGGCTGTTGTGTATTGGTTCGTGTATAGGTATCTAATAGTTCACCTCGTGCGTATTGACTTGTATACTGATGATGTAATCTGCATGTTGTTCACCTTGACGTTGTACATGGGAAACATTTGCTTGACACATGTTGATTTGCTTTGCTAGTTGTATCGGTGACAGTACTAGTGTCAGCATATTTGTAGTGTTTTTCGATGAACCTACCTAGTTATTTGAACAATGTGTTTGGTTTCACCGTTTGTAAGTGGATTTGATATACTGCTTCTCTTCGTAAGCAGGACGTTACCTTAAGGGTAATCACTTGACTGACTTTTTGTTCGGTTTTTTTTTTTTTTTTTTTTTGTTTTTTTTTTTTTTTTTGCTGTTTGGGTTTTGTTTTTGTTTTGTTTTTTGTGGGGTTTTTGTCTTTGTTTTGGGAGGGGAGAAAAATCAAAATACGTTTTTTTTCACTTGTAAGTATGAATTTTTGCAGTATGGAGTTTGAGTTCAATTTTATGTTTCTCTGCTTGGCTGATGTAATATCTTGTGTTGTTGACAGTATTATAATTATATGGGATATTTTTACTGTTTGTCAATCTTTCATTGTGTGTCTGTACTTGTATTTATAGATTTGACGTACAGCACTGCTTGTGTTGGTAAACAGGGCGTTACACGTGACAGAGCCCGATTTGTCTGTTTGCTTTCTGTTCACTGTTAGTATTTCACATTTTGTTAAAGTGGCACATTGCCAGTAATCGTTTGCCAGAAATATTCAGTAGAGTATTGCCACATGTCGTGTTTGGAGTGAACCGCCAGACGTTGTAAACAAACTTGCAGGACATAAGTCTGTTCTTCTTGATAATGAAATCCAACACACAAGGCCAAATTGCGTGGCGTTAAGCCTCAAAAACTCACTCGCCAAATTTTCCAAGTGGGCGTATTTCCAAGGGACACAACAATTAATCCACGACCGTACCCCGTTAACATTGACAGTATTCGATAATCTCCCTTGAATATTGCGTGTACAAGCAAAAGGCACAACAAACTCATTACGCATGTAGGTAGCGAGGATAGTTTGGGTTAATTTAAAGTATGAAGAAAAATCATAACAAAATGGTTTCTCTTTAACCAGGTGATTTTGGGTTTGTTTTTTTGTTTTGTTTTGTTTTGTTTTGTTCTGTTTTGTTTTGGGTTTTGTTGTTGTTGTTGTTGTTGTTGTTTTTTGGGGGGGAGGGTTTGGAGGGGGGGGGGGTTGGTACAGTGGTGGGGGAACGGGAGGGGGGGGGGGAGAGCCAAAGGCTATAGAAGACGTGTCATTGGATTTGTTGTGTGTATATAATCATGTAAATAAGAACACTATGTATTTTGTGTAGAACTGGAATTTGTTCGTCAACTGTTTGGCGTTTTGGTGGTGGCGGTAATCGTGAACAGTAATGATCAGTCATGTCCATAGCGTTTCATACTTGATAACTCTGTCGATATATAATGGCACGTCAATTGTTTCGTAGTTTGTAACACGGTGATGGACCTAAAATATTTTTTTTTTTTTTTTTTTTTTTTGTACCGTTCATACCCATAAAAATTATACGGAATGTGAAACAGTGAAACTTGTATCAACTTGTTTGGTTGTTGTTGTTGTCGTTGTTGTTGTTTAGCCCAAAGAGCCTTTGAGCAAATCCTGACTGAACATCAGCTTCCCGGGTTCTCCACCGTCATGCTGCGTTTTGCCAATATGCTGACCTGTACTGAACGGTCATCTGTCACACTATGTCCTCCGGCATTTGTCAGGGTTGATATAAACAGGTGCAACTGTTTCACATTCCGTGTGTCGGCATGTCGCAAAAATCATTTCTTGGGCCTGCACTGTTTCAGATCCTTACTTGTGTTTTCAATATGCTGTATGTTTTACACAAGCAGAACTGAGGATGTTAGGAATGATCCGTGAAAACAAACAAGGGTTTTGTCTGACCAAAGTAATATTTACAGAAGGTGTCAGGGTTCTATCAATTCCAGTAAATGAATGTGTGCACTAAACAAGGAGACGATACAATGAGTGATTACACAAATTGTCCACTGTTTGATTGATTAACAGTCGCCATGTTTCATCAAGTTTGTGAATAATTCCTTTTATTCTTATTCAGTCTACAGGGGCGTGGCTGTCTGGTACAGGGCCACACCAATCACTCGCTCTAGCACGTGTGGCAATAAAATAACAAGGCTTTGGCCCAAGAGGAATGGGAAATTACAATGCTTAGCATTCCCCCCATCCCCTCCACCCACCCACCCACCCCATATAATTTTTTTATATATTATTAGTATCCACGACAAAGAGAGATAGTATACAGTAGCTGAATGTATATATATGCGACCTTTTTGTGTGTAGAGTGATTTTTTTTTTTTTTTTTCGTAATCTGCTTTCTTCCTTGGGTTGTATTCCATGTAGTCGGATTGATCAGTACACTTACTTGTATCCAAGACAGATATCGATATCGATTGTGTGTGGTTTTCTGTATCCGACCTTTTGTGTGTAGAGTAAATTTTTTTTTCTTTTTTTTTTTTTTCATAATCTGCTGTCTGTTTCGGGATGTACTCAATGTAGTCGGATTTTTCAGTACACTTATTTCAGTTGTTATCATTATCCAAGATATAAAGTATATAGAGTTGATTTTGTGATTTTATCCACGTATCCGACTTTTTTAGTGTTTAGATCAGAACTTCATCTCCATGGCAACTGAAACAAGACAAATGCCCTGACTGTCCGTTAAAGTATAGTTGTCCTGAGTCATGAAGACTTTGGCGCAGAACTGAAGGACATTATGTCCACCCTGGTGATGAAGTGATTGGACATTTGAAAATTGAATCGGTCTGTGACAGATGTCTGAAGCGGATAGGACGTCCTGGTTGATAATATCGATATCAATATAACTCAGCGTTAACATTCAGAATTAATTATATTTGTGCATGCGGTGTACGTCGTTCAATGTTATCAGTCACGGAAACAGTGTCAAGGGAATTGTCTTGTGAAGAACGCTCAGTTTCATAAATTTAAATGAATATACAAAACAAGTCCTTGAAAGTGTTTCAGTAACATTAGTGATGTAAGTGTTTCAGTAACATTAGTGATGTAAGTGTTTCAGTGACATTAGTGATGTAAGTGTTTCAGTGACATTAGTGATGTGTTTCAGTAACACTAGTGATGAATGAATATACAAACAAAGTGTTTCAGTCACATTAGTGATGGACCCCACAGAAGGGGACAAAGTCGCACGGCCATTTTGAGAAAACTGAGCAAAATTTAAACAACTGATACAAATTGTGTGAAAAATGTAAGACTGAATGTATCTTGTAAACATGTTTTAAAAAACGAATGTATACTACAACGACGCCATATTGGCATGATAACCTCGTTACACTTTGCCAGCCGCTTTCTCAACATGGCCGCCTTTCCATAGCAAGTATTCAGCAAACATTGTTATCTCGGGCCTACACTAAGCTACAGAAATAACGTTCATACCAAAAGAAAGGTTATTTTCTGCACGTTTCGCTGATACAAATAACTCTATTTGCCCCAAACCATCCTTTGTCCCCCTTCTGTAAGAACCCATCGTATTCATGATTAACGTGAACGTCCGATAAGCGTGGTTAGAAGTGCAAAGTTTTAACATGAAGACTTTACCATCAGTTAAGGCAATTTCATTTATTCTAAGGAAACCATATGTGATTTCTGTATAATTACACGCAAATAAAGCTTGACTTTGGCTTTCTTACAGAATGTTGCCTTCACTGTCTGAACGGTGTGTGTGTGTGTGTGTGTGTGTGTGTGTGTGTGTGTGTGTGTGTGTGTGTGTGTGTGTGTGTGTGTGTAAGAAAGTCAGCGTGTGGTATAAACCCCCATCAGGACTATACATTTATCTGAATTCATACAAGTGTATGTAAACATGGTTTCAACAAAGCTGCAGCATTGTTTCAAGCTCGATTGTCACACACACACACACACACACACACACACACACACACACACACACACACACACACTCTTGCAATTATAATCAGTTCTTGCCAATTAATTATTATGATCAAAATCATCATGCAGCAGTGCCAAATGTATAATAATAATAATAATAATGTTTATAGGGCGTCTCTCTCTTGAGATCAAGCTACAGACGTATTTTGCAATGGACATTCTATTGTCAAAGAGTAGAAAAAGAGTTATGTTTACAAACAGAAGACACAGACAAAAGACACAAAAAGACGACTATCCACAAAGTTAAATTAGGATATGACCAATCACAAATGAATTAATGAAAATGAGATCAACGAAAATTAACTAGAAATAAGATCATTGATCACAATGAATGAAATAAAAATTGAAACAATGCACGAATGTCACAAACAAGACATGATTGTGACATGATCGAAGGATGCACAAGACCAGGCATCAACCATTACCCATTAATTATGTGGAACAAGTAGTTGTAAATGATACTGTCGAGATCTGTTCATGGGAGTAGTGTGAATGTAAACAGTAACTGCTACTCAGTTTCCACGCATGCTGAACAGTGAATACAGCAAGTGGTAAGTAGACGTCAAGACCATGCAGAAAGCGTGCTTCCAGTATAACAGAATAGAGGGTACACAAGGTTTACCAACTCTACTGCTAGCCACCGTTACGCTTGACTGAACAGAAGTGTGAAGTGGGTGATGCACGTAGTTCTCTAGCTGTTTGTGCTTGGTTAGTCATGATGTCCCTCTCCTGTAATCGAGGGTCATGGATCCAACCATAGGAAAAAATCAACACATTAATATCTCTATGGTGGCTGGGCCAATATTTACATAATGATAAGGACACAATTGAAGCTGAATAGCGCTACATGAAAATATACACTTTACCCTTACAAGCTACAGTGCGTGCGTGTCTCGGTGGAAAATGTCCGTCGCTAACACTGCGAGGTAAGGTTCGCCGTGCGCCATAGGGGATCCCATTCTAACTTCAATCAAACTCAGCTAGTAGACATCATCGTACAGCTTAGGTACGCTTTCATTTTTCTTACATTAGCCTGACGTTTTCCTGTGCTTAGCCACCACGCAAAAGATGTAGCCACCAAAAAGTTTGTTCGCTTGGATCCCAACCCAGGATGTGACTTCCCCGATCACTTATGGGTTACCCGAACTAGTGCTTGGTATGCTGTGTGTGTGTGTGTGTGTGTGTGTGTGTGTGTGTGTGTGTGTGTGTGTGTGTGTGTGTGTGTGTGTGTGAGGATACTGTAAATTATGTACAGACTTAGATTCTTATCATTTACCATAAGTCACTAATTAAATTAATACTGATTAATATTAACTAATAATAACTCATCTCACTAACAACTATAATTATGCCTGACTTTCACTCTGCTACAAGTGTGTCACAGGCTGTTACTCAGCCTACAGAAGCCGAAACGAAAGCCAAAAAGCACAACCTTGCTGCCAACGTCGACTATGACAGCTTTCAACCTTTGCGGTTCTCATTCGCAAGGCAGCAGACGTCAGTGTGAACGTGTCAGTGTATCGGGAACCCAGACCCGTCACTATAAGCTCAGTGTGGGTCACTAGCGACCCAGGAATTGTATACGGTGAGCTTTTACACCGAGTACGGGGAAGGTTAAGATATGCTATTTCGAACTTACGTGTAGCAGCATTCACAAGCTGAAGTGTTCTAAAAGATATAGTAGGGTTGTCATCTGTGAAGCCTAGTAATGTTGGAATATGCAACTTTAAGAACTCTTTGAACAGTAGAAGACCTACAAAGTCTGACACACGAACAAGAATCAAATCCATGATCACACGTGTACTTATTAGGGAGGAAAAAAAAAAAAACAATTCATGAGACTAATTTGCAATTCTACAATAAGCATCACTGGCTGGTCAAAGTCAGATATTTGGGAACATGAATAATAATAATAAAAAAAACATTTTACATATATGTACATACAGGAAGAGAAAATAGACGCAAATTTGACATAGTACACGGCATAGTACACATACATATATATATATATAATACTGACTTTACAAAACGAACAAAGTCATGCTGGCTCCACACATTTGTATATATGTATACAAATTTTTCGATATCGTACTCGTTTATACCCTCACACATGAATACTGACAATTACTATAATACAAACTATGGAACTTTATGAATTTCTGTTGTCCAACAATTGTTGAACAATATACAATTGGAGAGTTACTTGCCAGAACGTACCACTACAGTTCTTTCTATCTGTAAGGTTAATAATACTTTCTGGCAGGAAACGCTCGAATTTATCTCTCAGATGAAAGTTAAGCAGCTGTATTTTGCAAAAGCGCGTTCACAAACGCATTACTTTGCGATCAAAAGAGTGAAACAAACTATCCATCAAGCAAATTAAGATCCACACAGACCATATGACCAATTTCAAGAAAATCCAAAAATGAACGAGCCGCAATGGCTCCATCGATGCAGTCGGAACAATTCATACAGTACGTTTTCTTTATGCTTGCCTTAATTTAGGACTGGATACATACACTCAACAAAAAAGAACGGGGTGTGTTCTGTGAATAAAACACGACTGTACACCAGGGCCTCGATGCATGAAGAGTGGTTAGGACTAGGGCTAGGATAATTATGTCCGACACTAGCGTAATATTGCTATACTGCCTAGTCTCGGACGTGCATCCTAATCCTTCTGCGTGCATCGTCCCTGATTTATTAAACAAATCATACAGGCACCCACCTAACTGTGCAACTTCAGTTTTCCACAATGTGTGCATCAGTAAATTATGGAGGAAACACGAGCTATTAAAGAAAAAAACACTTTGGGTGCATTTTTATTACCAATATTTCAATTACCAACCCCATCAGGTAATAGGGACTCGGTATTCAGACGGCATATGGGGGGGGGGGGGGGGGGGGGGGGGGGGGGGGGGGGGGGGGGGGGGGGGGGGTATGTATATACCAAATACATTCGTGCATAAGCAATTGTACATAACCATCAAACAAACAAACAACAACAACAACAAAAGCCTTAGAACGGAATAATTATGCATTTCCATAAATGTGTAAGTATCTTGTGCTTGAAAACTAGTGTGACTGAAACTTCCTGCACTTGATAACATACTGAGTACAAAAAGTAAAGACAAACAAGAACGACCACCAGCAGATTATCCAAACGGTGATTCCCAGACAGCAACACGCGTCAGAACAACCAATAAGGGGATGCCAGCACTGTGAGTAATCTCTACCATGAACTGTCCCCTGACTGTGCTTGTCAAATTATTGATGATGATGATGATGATGACGACGATGACGATAATGATGACGACGACGATGATAATGATGATGACGACGACGACGACGATGATGATGGAGACTTGAGATAGCGCACTGAGTGCTCACGGCGCTTAGGGAGATCCCCCCCCCCCCTTTTTGAAAACAAAACAACAACAACAACAAAAGAAAAGAAAAGAACGTTTTGCATTAAGGAAAATGGCTTGACTAAATTCTCTTTACTCCTTCCGTTAAATGATGGGATGTAACATGGTAAAAGTTCTGTGTATCAGCAAGAATTTTCCACTCGTCAAGGGGGAGCCGGGGTGGCCGAATGGTAGAGCGTTGGACTTCTAATGCTCGGGTCGTGAGTTCGTATCCCGGCTTGGGCCAAATATCTGTGCTGGCGTTTCATCATTGCCCCGTCTTTGATATCACCCGTATGTAGTGGAAAAGGACGTTAATCCCCCCCCCCCCCCCCACACACACCCCTCGACTCGTCAACCACGGAACTCAGACTTACTCATACGTAAATGTGTGTATAATATATGTCGGACTGTTGTCAAAAACGTTTTCAGTTTCCGAAAAATCGGGTATTTCCAAACCTAGTCATGTGCCTGGCTGTATAGTGTAGGTGTCCCTGTGACGATCACATTACACAAGCTGTCGCGAACATACAGTCCACGAATCATGTCATGCAGAACCGAGCCAAGTCATCCCTGTGTAAAATAAAATACAAACTCACCGTCCATCCCCCCCCTGCCTCCCCCCCCCCCCCCCCGGGTTCTTCTCAGTCGGGTTGTGTGTTTTGAATCCCGGTTGGGGACAGGTATTTGTGCTGATGTTGTTTTCTTTGCCCCGTTTTTAATAACACCCGTATGTGGTGCAACAGGACATTCAATGCTTCAACAGCCACCCCGCCCCCCACCCGTCTCTCCTCACAACACTCCATGCATTACCCACACCGTGGAGTCTCGTTACTCTAGCTGCTTGTCGCCACGAGTCATGATAAAAGCGACTCTGTGTGCGCACAGAAAGAAACTATTCAACTTTGAAAGGCCTATATGCCACCCCGGCCCACCCGTACAACGCACCCCACCCTCACCCGCCCTTCTCTTTTCACCCGTGACACGAAACACAATTGGAACGCTGCCAATAGGTGTATCAACGTTCCCTACCCCCAGCTCCCTCTTGCCTGCCCTGTGTCTCAGCTCTAGCTCAGTACAGCTATTGCGTTTGTAGTCGTGCCCCGACCTAAATGTTGGTTGTGGTTTATGCTGTTCAGGTAAATTGTTTTACGGGCTAAGTCCATCTTTGCTAAGTCAGCTTCTGTTTTGAAACAGTTTCGGTCCTGAGGGCACCGGTACCCTCGAAATACTCTATCTTGATGTTTAGTACAGCTCTTAATGCGATACAATGTTGTTTACACCGTGCGAGCTGTCGAATACTTAAATTTTATGACTGTTGAAACACTGCTAGAGCGCTCAGTGTGGTTGCCGCGTCATCGAGTACGCTTCTGTCGGCTCTGTGCCAGCATTATAGACGCTGTCACTGTCCAGGTGTTTAAGTGGTGTGATGATAGATACAGCGAAAACAGCTCACAACGACCTTCAAGTTTCTAAATGGAAGCATTAGCTTGTTTCACTGTCGTCATATTGCATTCCATGTTTTTTTTTTCTTCTATATACTGACATTCCTCGGGAATCAATGATGTATGATATCTGTATGATCGGACCGAGCACAGTGCGGCCCTGTGGGAGTTTCAGTTAGTTAGTTAGTTAGTTAGTTAGTTAGTTAGTTAGTTGGTTAGTTATGGTTTTACGCCGCGCAGAAAACAGAGACTATTTCGCAGCAAAGGGAGTCGTTTCAGACGTGGCTGGGGCAGTACAGAGTATTTAGGGTACAGTCAAAGAATTAGCCATTCCACATGTTTTGGATAATGTGGGGGAGAAAAGAAAACCTGATCAAAGTTTGAAATATCCAACAACGGAGGAAGTTTGTCTGCATGATGCTGCCCTTGTCAGAGTCTCTTTGTCACAACAAACTACAACCACACCTAGAATGACCACCAGTAATGACGAGTGTGTGTGTGTGTGTGTGTGTGTGTGTGTGTGTGTGTGTGTGTGTGTGTGTGTGTGTGTGTGTGTTTAAAGGGTATTCTTCTTGTTGTTGTTCCATTTCGGATTTTAGCGATCCTGTTTGAGTAGGAGAGCATCAATTATAATTATGAGTGTTTTATCGGGAAACCCTCACTTTCAGGTTCAGAGTTACAGGGACTGGTGATGTCACTTAAACCCTTATCGAGAAATTGATTTCAGGTGTCCGTCATTTCGTAAAAGAAATAAATGGTCATGGCTTGTGTAGGTACTTAGGCCCTTTTAACAATGGTAGGTAGAGGTTTTGGCCATGATTTCAATTTTTATGTATGTGTCTAGTTATCAGCCAAACTGCCATTGCTCTGAATTTTGCTATACAATTTCTCTTACACAGCCTTGACAGATACTGTTCATAGTAAGCGCCACCCGGTAGTGTATTGCGTGTGACAGTGTGAGGCGAGTGAAATACTATACCTTGTGCTACTCCACCTTCACGTCTTGCGAGCTGTGTTGTTGTACAATGCGCACCGTGGGATACAGGTCATGTGACTCTGCCCCGAACACGAGCAGGAAGTAAGATATGCTTTGCAGTGTGGTGACATGTCAGAATATTTGTGACGGGAGAAAACAAGCAAGTGCCATTGGGGAACACTTCTAGTTACATGACGATTGGTCTCGGCTACTGTGTGTCTTGGTGAACTCCACCTCAAGGTGTGTACATGACGAGAGGGACACCTACATGACGATTAGTCTCGGCTACTGTGTGTCTTGGTGAACTCCACCTCAAGGTGTGTACATGACGAGAGGGACACCTACATGACGATTAGTCTCGGCTACTGTGTGTCTTGGTGAACTCCACCTCAAGGTGTGTACATGACGAGAGGGACACCTACATGACTATTAGTCTCGGCTACCCTATGTGTCTTGGCGCACTCCACCTCAAGGTGTGTACATGATTAACACTATATACATTCTTGAGTCTCAGCGCTTGTGCTTTAACCCTTTGGCTGCCAGCACGTGGATAGAATTGTGCGCACGCCAGTGCCAGGCCATATATGGACTTTTAGGGTCATAATTCAGAAAAAATTCTGGAGCTTCAGTGGTTGAAATAAAGCATGTAAAACGTATATAATTCTTAATGGGTATAAAATTTTCTTTCAAATGAGACCAATATCACAGAATCACAGAGAAATAGTGAGATTTCAATTGTTTTAGTGTGGAAAAATAAGAAGGAAAAAAATCACCAAAAGTGAGGTTTGCCTCCAACACATGTAGGAACACAAATTTCAAGAAGCACAACAAAAGCTGTTCTTTGGCTGCCCACAGACCGAATATTCGGTCGGCAAAGTATAGGCCTCTCCTGAAGCGAAAATGAGCGTTATGGTCGAGCACCACTTGGGCCTACACGCATCTGTGGAAAAGCCTAGAGGGGAGGGGGGGGGGGGTCTTGCTATTTCAACTGACGCTACCAGCTTCCCGGGCGTTGCACTAGTCTCTAAAAATAGGCTTGCTGACGGTTCAGCTGACGTAGAATTAACGGAAGTGGTTTCCTCGGGATGGCGCTCTAAAAATAGCGCAAGGCGCCGACCGAATATTCGGTCCAGGGGCACTTTCGGCCTATACTTTTGCCGACTGAATATTCAGTCTGTGGGCAACCAAAGGGTTAATCAGATGTTTATCTGTAATACTTAATAGCAAACACCCGCGTCATCTTCGTGTGTTTTTTGTGTTTGGTTTTGTTTTCAATTTTGTAATGCTTACATGAATAATGATCAGTAGTTTTTTGCTATGGCATGTGTGCTTGTTAACAGACAGTTCAGGAAACATCATTATCTGTATACCTGCAGATTTGTTGCCGTGTCTCCCGAATGCAAAACTGAACCATAATTATAGGATGTCAATCAAAGATGTACACAGTACAAAACTGAACCATAATTATAGGATGTTAATCAAAGATGTACACATACGTACTCCTACGATATTGACTCACAATTTTCCCCAAAAATAATAATAAAAAATCAACGTGTGATGCACTTTTTCCATGATCCATGCTAAATACAATTTTGCACAATGTGAACAATCTGTCCACTTGCGATGTCCTATGCCCATGCAGACACACATGGCATAAGAGTTGAAATGGGCAATCACATTCTCCAGAGGTACTTTTCATGATTTTGCTACTGCTGCATTTTAGAAGTGTTATCGCCGATTCAAAGAAATCAGTCATGTGACCTGTTTAAGTTGATCAAATGCCTTCATTTTCTAGATTTTGGATTGTATTGGATTTTAGATTGGATTTAGATTTTGGAACTTAATCCAATTATACAGAATGGGCTCGTAGCACAGCTCTGTAGCTCTGACAGATTTTGTGTTTAAAAAGAAATTCTGAGGTAGGGGTGGTTCAAATTACTCATCATCCCGGCATTTTTGTCACGTGTGACAAATGCACATATGGCAACAACTACTGCACTGTTATAGCTTTAATGTTAAGAATATCAGAGCTTTTAGCTAAACATCTTTTTTGAAGTTTTTGCGCGAAGTACTAGTCTAAAGAGTTCAAACGTTGCGATTTCGTAAGTACAATCCAAGGTATTCAAGTCCACGTTTTAGCGGCCATCTAGATTATCTAGATAGAATGCCAATAAATTCAGTCAGGGAAGTCACATGAACGAGCATCCCCTGCGAGACGACTAGAGTGAGGCTGACATCAAATGATTAGTTCACAGACAGAATCTGTAAATATCGTCACTGCCTCCGACGGAATTGGCGTCATCTCTCTCTCTCTCTCTCTCTCTCTCTCTCTCTCTCTCTCTCACACACACACACACACACACACACACACACACACACACAGAGACGGTGTAAAAGTCTAAACTGAAACCATCGCATCTGTGAATCAGGGGTAGTGTTTTGTCTTGATTTATTTTTAGTCCTGATATTGAAGCAGCATATTTGCGACAACGTAATACTATGTGAAAGATTGTTCACTACCATAAAAAATAGATGTTTCATCTGCAAACTGTAACAACAGTATTTCAAGGTGATTAATCTTGGACTCTTTAATATCTGTATTATCACGCCTAATTGTTGACAAGATTTTTTTTTCACAGATCAGGTAGATATAGGGCGAACAGGGATCGCCTTGTCTACAACACGGTTTGATTTACAGACTAGCGGGTGTTTGTGTTGTGCAGACTTCGTTTAGTCGTCACTGAGTTACTGCACGGTTTGATTTACAGACGACCATTAAGAACTAGCGGGTGTTTTTCTTGTGCAAGACTTCGTTTAGTCGTCCATTACTGCACGGTTTGATTTACAGACGACCATTAAGGACTAGCGGGTGTTTATGTTGTGCAGACTTAGTTTAGTCGTCAATTACTGCACGGTTTTATTAACAGACTAGTGGGGGTTTATGGTGTGCAGACTTAGTTTACGTTTCATTTTTTTTTTTCAGACGACCATTAAGGACTAGCTGTAACGTAGTGTTGGAGACGACCCGTGATGGGAAACTGTTTCTCCAAATACTGCTGTGAAAGGTATCACCATCATTATCACCCTCGTTATCATCATCATCCTCATCGTCACCATAAAGATACAGATTCAGATAACTTTATTAATCCCATTCCTGGGAAATGTATTTGGTCCAGCCTCTCACAAACATAAGCATAAATAATTGTAGTTAACTAGACATATGTCGCTATGCTGTTACATAAAACCTGAAAACACAATAACACCAATCAGCCGATTAATCAATAATCTTATACGTTTAAAAAAAGAAAGATAAGCTGGATGTTTGTGTTGATTCATAGTCGAGAGCTCGCATTGATGATCCATTTTTGTGGACTAGCATAAACATTTTCAGTTAAACCAACCGTCCCTTGGTCAATAAAGCAAATCACCCACGCGATTTACCAGCTGGTGACAACTCCACTTCTTATCATCCATACAATGTCACAAAATTCTTGTAAACTTGTAAAAATAGCCATACAATAATTTTGAAAAAAAAATCACAATAACTAATGATATGAAATACCAGCTTAGCTTAGTGATTGTCCGTGTTAACCCATTAATTCCTGATTTGTTATGTTTTTGTAAAAGTAGTTAAAACACACTGCATTAAAAGCAAAATTAACATTTCAAACAGTAATGTGAAAACTCTTTATTTCCTGAAGTTAGTATTGCTTTAAGTTGCGTTCCAAAACTGGGACGCTAGGCACGAGAGAGTTGTGGTTTTTCACACATTACTTGAAGACTCCAAGATGAAACAAGTAAGCTTTACCTAATTTGTTTTGAGTCTTATGAATTAATCTCGAACAAAAATCCATATACAATGCAAAATTATTGCATGCGATCGAAAATGGGCGCGTAGGTATTAGGTGGAGACTTTGATGATGAAAATAATAAAGTCAAACCTACAGAGAGAAACATAGCAGCCCTATAACTCACATCTTACAACAACAACAACAACAACAAACTCACCACTCGTGCCTAGCGTCCCATGTTTGGGACGCGCCTTTCTGTACAAGCCATACACATACTATGCATTTTAAACAAAAACTGAAAGACACAATTTTAAATTAGACGCTTGTTAACATGTTCTCTTCTTTGACACCATTAGAAAGTGGCACAATGTAAAAGGCATGACCCTACTTTGCTTAGCTTGCCAGTCTGAAGATTTTTTAAAGGAAAAATGGGCTGCAAACGGTCGACAATAAACCATTTCCAAAGGAAATTATTTGACACCTGTATTCACGTGCGTAAGATGCATTTTTCTTCGACCAGCAATATATGCTTGATGTGGAGATGCTTTCAGGTTTGAGCAGTGGTTCCGAATGATAAGTGTCCCTAAAATGGGACGCTAAGCATTATGGGTTGAAACCATTTTGAACTATTGTGTTGAGTACGCGACAGTTCCCATAGTCTCTACCGCTTGTAAGTTGCTTCTTCTTGGGGACACTGAACAAAGCTTTTATTTATTTATTTATTTATTTTTTGCACGTGAATATTAAATTCAACGAAATCATTCAGTCGTGTAAAAATTTCGACTGACAGCTTACCGTGGCGTGTTCGTTTGTTTGTTTAATTTGTTTGTCTGTAAAGACCTGTGATAATGTTTTCTGTGTTCATCAGGGACAATGGCAATCAGGCCATTTTAGGTGACGGCGATGATGTCAGCACAACTGAACATTCATCTCAAGGACATCAGCAGCGGACCGGTACATCAGGTACTGATACTACAAAGGCATCAGCTGACGCGGCCACAGATTCACCAGTGAATGATCTAGTCGTCACTACTGACGTGGCTACAGCATCACCAGTGAATGATCTAGTCGTCACTACTGACGTGGCTACAGCATCACCAGTGAATGATCTTGTCGTCACTACTGACGTGGCTACAGCATCACCAGTGAATGATCTAGTCGTCACTACTGACGTGGCTACAGCATCACCAGTGATTGATCTAGTCGTCACTACTGACGTGGCTACAGTATCACCAATGAATGATCTAGTCGTCACTACTGACGTGGCTACTGCATCACCAGTGAATGATCTAGTCGTCACTACTGACGTGGCTACTGCATCACCAGTGAATGATCTAGTCGTCACTACTGACGTGGCTACAGCATCACCGGTGAATGATCTTGTCGTCACTACTGACGTGGCTACAGCATCACCGGTAAATGATCTTGTCGTCACCACTGACGTGGCTACTGCATCACCGGTGAATGATCTTGTCGTCACTACTGACGTGGCTACTGCATCACCGGTGAATGATCTCGTCGTCACTACTGACGTAGCTACAGCATCACCAGTGAATGATCTAGTCGTCACTACTGACGTGGCTACAGCATCACCAGTGAATGATCTAGTCGTCACTACTGACGTGGCTACAGCATCACCAGTGAATGATCTAGTCGTCACTACTGACGTGGCTACATCACCAATGAATGATCCGGTTATCACTACTGACGTGGCTACAGCATCACCACTGGATGATTTGGTACAACTGGTGACTGTAGGAACGTCCACGTCGGACGTGAACAACTCACAGGAACAGCTGGCTGCTCAAGCACCAGAGACAGAACTGACCACTGTGAAACATGTCGCTTCCTCATCTTCAGACAGCGGGTCAGAGTCAGAGAGTGAGTCCTTACACCAGGTGGCGACACTCCCACGGCAAGTTACGGCGGGTGTTGCCCCGGACAACCAAGTGAACGTCGGTGAGATGACAATTCACATTCACCTGGCCAGCGTCAGTGGTGAACAGACAGGTGAGCGAAACTTGGTTGCTCTGTGTGTGTGTGTGTGTGTGTGTGTGTGTGTGTGTGTGTGTGTGTGTGTGTGTGAAAGGACAAAGATTGAAACCAAAGCCGTCAGCCTGTGACTAATGGGGATCTCAATTATGGTTATTATCTCCCCTAACGATCCTCATGACGCGATTAGAGTTATGCGAAAAATCCAAGAAAAATGAATATTTTACGGACAAAAAGATCTGTAATTGCTCAGCTGCTAGATCTAGGTCACAGAAATCTTGGCGCCACTAGTTGTAACAAAGTGATTTGTTTTTGCTGTTCTTAAATCCATTTTTGTCCTTTTGGGGCAGCTACCAGCACTTCCGATGATTTGCGTCCCTCTGGCAACGACCTTGAAGGAGCTGGAAGGTCAAGGCCGGGTCCTGGTCCTGTCATCCACAACGTGGGCACTCTAAACATCCATCATCATGCTCATCACATGCCAGCCGACTGGCAAGGTCAGGGTCAAGTATATCATCTCTGTGTGTGTGTGTGTGTGTGTGTGTGTGTGTGTGTGTGTGTGTGTGTGAACCCACCTTCCATTGCTAGCCTTTCATTGACTTTTCTTGTCTCAGGAGACACCAACGTTCTGATTGCCCGCGTGGACTGGGAGGCTGAGCGGGAGAGGGCGTGGTCCGAGACACTGGAGGTGGAGAGACGACAAGCAGACGACAGGGAGAGGCGACTCCACCGGAAACTGGAGAGGGAGAAGCGAAAAGCGGCCAATAGAATGAGATCCCTTGCTGAAAGTTACATCAGGGAATGGGAGGAGGACGTTGTAGAGAGAGAAGAGGAGAGAGCCAGGGATCATCAACAGTTTATGGATCAGCTGACGGAGGTCCAGAGATCGGCAGAAGAGAGACTGAGCAACTCGCAGAGCGAGCTGAGGGAGGAACGGGAAAGAGGGGAACAGCGACTGGCCGCCATGATGGAGCAACACGAAAATGAGAAGAGACAGCAGCAAGAACAGGTCATGACCTTTGTGCTCCGTGTGGAGGGTCAAGTCCAACAACTCCAAGCACGAGTAGCGGCCCATGTAGACGGCAGGCGACTGCAGACTGTAGTTCAGCGGTTATTTGATGAGTTTAACGTGCGCTTTCTGGGTGTGGACTGTGGACTTCAGTTTATCCTTGATGCCCCGGTAGCGCAGTGGGTGAGCGTAGTGGAGAGACACCTGCTGGAAATCCAAAACCTATTGTCGGACCTGATACCGGAAGACGCTAGAGAGGGGGTCACGTGGGCGGAAGTGACGCAGTGCGGACAGAACGTTCGAGACATCGACCTTCATGTTGGTCGAGAACTTCCTGAAACCGTCACGTCTAAATTACAGGTAATAAAAATTCTTTATTTAGATCTGCACAATGCACTTCAGTTCCACATTCAGATCAGAGCGTGGGTACACAAAGTGTTGCATATTCATGTCCAGGAGACGTGTCACATTCAGAGAGCGGTGTAGGTCAAGTCTCTTTTGTTTCCTCAAAATGCTCGGCCACGAGACCGACCTCATCCCATACTTGTTGCACCACGTGTGTGTCTGGCTTTGGGTATTAAATGTTCCACAAGATTCAGCACTGTTAGAATTTTTTTTTAAACTTTGCGATATGAAAAGGTAAGCGAATAAGTGAGACATGATGGCACGCAGGAATATGTTCGTTAATGACATTTATTACTGTAGGGCTTCCAGCCCCATAACTGAGATGTGGAGGGGGGAGGGGAGGGGGGTCACGGGTACAAGCAATAAGGCAGTGTCTTACAAATGGTCTCTCCAACATGCTTACAAGAGTATGGCGTCACATCGCGGATATCTCGTACTGGAAGGATTTGGGTTACATACTCCCGTCCGCGATACTCTTTACGGGTTTGTGTTTCAAGTCCCAAATAAGACCACAAACTGTGATTGTTGATTCCCCCCCCACACA
Organism: Batillaria attramentaria; assembly: GCA_018292915.2. Lineage (NCBI taxonomy): Eukaryota > Metazoa > Mollusca > Gastropoda > Batillariidae > Batillaria > Batillaria attramentaria. Next base: position 453,753 of record JACVVK020000250.1, read on the forward strand.
CACACACACACATACACACACACACACACACCTCTTGGACTTTAATTACGCTCTACATTACTTACTTACTCTTACTTACTTAGGCCCTTGGCTCCACGTGGAGCATAGGCCATCGACAACCCTTCGCCATCGCACTCTGTTCTGGGCTATTCTTGCCACTCCAGTCCAGTTGGTACCCTGCTTATATAACTCTGCCTCAGTGTCCCGCCTCCAGCTGTTGCGAGGCCGGCCTCTCTTCCTTTTCCCCTGTGGGTTCCATGTCAGCTAGGGCTTGGCGTGTGGTGCTGGATGCTGGCTTCCTGAGGGTGTGTCCAATCCAGCCCCACTTCCTCCGCAGGATCTGCTTGGCCGTTGGTTCCTGCCCTGCTCGCTCCCACAGCTCTTCGTTCGCTCTGGCCATCGGATGTTGAAGATGCGCCTCAGACAGGTGTTGAGAAATGTCTGGATCTTTTGCTGCATCGTCTTCGTTGTCCTCCATGTTTCGCATCCGTAGAGCAGAACTGACTTCACGTTGGAGTTGAAGATGCGAAGTTTGGTTCTTATGCTGACAACTTTGGATGCCCAGATGTTCTTCAGCATGACCATTGCTGCTCTTGCCTTGCCGATTCTGGCTGTGACATCTCGGTCTGTGCCTCCCTGTCCATCAACCACACTCCCCAGGTAGACAAAGGACTCTACCTCCCTGATGGGCTCTCCACCGACTGTGACTGGTGTGTTGGCAGTGGTGTTGATCTTCATCAGCTCGGTTTTCCTCCTGTTGATCTTGAGCCCTGTTCCGGCTGATGTGGCTTCAAGGCATGTAGTCTTGTCCTGCATCTGGCTGTGGCTGTGAGACAGCAGCGCCAGGTCGTCAGCGAAGTCGAGGTCATCCAGCTGCGTCCAGAGTGTCTTCATGATCCAGTCGATGACCAGGAGGAAGAGGAACGGGGACAACAGGCATCCCTGGCGGACTCCGGTCTTCACCTCGAAGCTTTCTGACAACTGGCCGGCATGGGCAATCCTGCAGCTCATGTCTTTGTAGGTGCACTGGATCAGGGAGATGATCTTCCGGGGAACTCCATAGTGCCTTAGCAACTTCCACAGCGCCTCTCTGTCTACACTGTCGAAGGCCTTCTCATAGTCTATGAAGTTGATGTAGAGGGGGGAGTTCCACTCCAGTGACTGCTCAACAATGATGCGTAGGCTGGCGATCTGGTCAGCGCAGGACCTGTTCCTGCGAAAGCCCGCCTGCTGGTCTCGGAGCATAGGGTCGACTGCCTCCCTCATCCTCTCCAGTAGAATTCTGTTGAGAACCTTGCCTGGCACTGACAGGAGCATGATCCCTCGGTAGTTGCTGCAGTCCCTGAGGTCCCCTTTCTTTGGCAGCTTGATGACGATCCCTTCTTTCCACTGGGCTGGCACCTCTTCCTTCTCCCAGATCTTGCTGAATAGGCTGTGCAGCATGTTGACGGCTGTCTCTGTGTCTGCTTTGATGGCTTCTGCTGGCATCTCGTCCGGCCCTGCAGCTTTCCCATTTCTCAGTGTCATGATGGCTTTCCTGATCTCCGCCTTAGAGGGCTTGTCGCAGTTGATGGGTAGTTCTGTCTCAGCTGGCGGGATGTCTGGTGGTGTTTCAGGGATGGGGCGATTTAACAGCTCCCTGAAGTGTTCTGCCCATCGCTTCAGCTGTTCCTCAGTTGTTGTCAGTGGGTGCCCATTCTTGTCCTTCACTGGTTTGTCTGTCTGCTGAAATTTGCCCGCGAGCTTCTTGGTCACCTGGTACAGGTCTTTTAGGTTCCCTTGTCCGGCTGCTTCCTCTGCTTGATTGGCCAGGTTGTCGATGTAGTCCCTCTTGTCCTTCCTGGTGCTCCTCTTCACTTCTCTGTCAGCTGCTGTGTATTCTTCTTGTGCCTTTGCCTTAGCTCTTCTTGTTCGGCTCGTGTTCAGTGCAGTTTTCTTCTTTTTCCTAACTTCCAGCTTCTGGATGGTATCAGCAGAGATCCATTCCTTGTGTTGGGTCTTTCTCTTGCCAAGGACCTCTTCGCATGTGTCGTGCCAGAGTTTCTTGCTGTGTTCCCACTGTGTCTCGATATCCATTCCACTGTCTTCTATTAGATCTTGCAGTGGCTGGAACCTGTTGGAAAGGCTGATCCGGAATGCTGCTTGTGTCTCTGTGTTCCTGAGTAGGCCAACGTTGTACCTGGTCCGTGTGTTGTTGGCGTTGGTGTGTCTCTTAAGCCGAAGTCTCAATGTTGTTGCAAGAAGGTGGTGGTCTGATGATACATCGGCACCCCTCATCACACGCACATCTCGCCACGATCTCCTGAACTTCCGGCTGATGCAGATGTGATCAATCTGGTTCTCCGTGACGTGGTCCGGCGATCTCCATGTGGCCTTGTGGATGCGCTTGTGTGGGAAGATGCTGCCTCCTATCACTAGCTGGTTCAGGGCACAAAAGTCTGCAAAGCGCTCGCCATTTTCGTTCATCTGTCCCAGTCCGTGTGTTCCCATGGTGTTCTCATAGCCTGTGTTGTCTGATCCAATCTTGGCGTTAAAGTCTCCCATCAGTATGGTCATGTCCTTGGCTCCTCCTCTATCTATCACTGTCTGCAGTTGTTGGTAGAAGTCATCTTTTTTCTCCTCTTCCGTATCACTGGTGGGAGCGTAGCACTGGATGATGTTTAGCTTGATGTCTTTCTTCTTGGTGATGAATTTGGCTGTGATGATGCGGGAGTTGACAGGTTCCCAGCCGATGAGTGCCCGCTGTGCCTCCGGAGCCAGCATCAGGGCCACACCCTCAGTGTGGGGGCTCCATCCTCTGTGTGTCCCGAGTACAGCAATTGCTCTCCCGATGAAAATCTCAGCTGTCCTGTCTGTAGCCACCTTGTCTCACTCAGTCCCAGTACTCCTATCTTGTAGTTCTTCATCTCTCTTGCTACTTGTATGGTCCTTCCTACTTCATACATTGTCCTGATGTTCCATGTGGCTACTCTCGTCGTTGTCCTGGGTGTTAGAAGGGGGGGTCGGCCTTGCAGCTTCCTTTCGGCTTTCACTGCAATGCGTCATAGGTCTCCGGGATGGAGACCCTTCCTTGCCCAGGTGAATGTCTGGGTTTGTTGCTGTCGATGCTTCTGTAACTTATTTTTTTTACAGGTAGGGCTGTTAACCCTACGCAAACCCGTTTAGCCTCTTGGAGAGGTGGTCCATATTCGTCTGACCTCTACCCTTCGACCCGTCCAGCTTGGGTGACCCTGCCAGGAGCATGTGCTCCCGCTGGCGTAGCTCTCTAGGTCATTGAGGTACACAAGCCACTACCCCACGACAAGGGTTGGACCATGTAGGGTACGCTCTACATTAGAACAGTGAAATGTACACACTACACACTACACACTATAATGCGCTTTGTTTGTGTAGGAGTTGTGTGGCCACTCTGTGGTATGTTTGTAGTATAACGCAGGATATCGTCACAATGGTGGGCCTGTTGAGAACAGTTGAAATCAGTATTGTTTTTCCCTCTAGAGAAAAAGGGGGTGGTGGGAGGGGAGGGGGCGGGAGTGTGGTCATAACCGATTTTCTATTCACTGTATCATTGGATTGATCGACCCCCCCCCCCCCCCCCCCACTTACCGGCCTTCGAGGAAGAGAGTAGGAAACAAAATTGAATGACAGAAATACAATGTGTACGGACTGGAATAGAACTGGAAACTATTAGCCCATGACATTGCCTGAACCAGAGCTCAAGAGACATCGCAGATGTTACATTCCTGTACGGGGCTTATCATTTTCAAAGGAAAAAGCCAGCCTGAAAGTTCAAGGATTTGTGTACATGTGTATTTGTGTCACACGGAAAACTCTTTTGACAGTTTCATCAAGGATCTAAGGTACTTGGCATCATAACAATACAGTTTTACGGTTTGCGTCATGATTACTTTGTCTGCGTCTTGTACATTTTACGTCATCAGTGTGCGTCACTCGCCATCCGACAGCAATACAGACGAGTCCATCCATGTTAGGCAGAAACAGTTTGATGCATGGAGGGATTCAGCAAGTAAGGTGTTCTGATTTGAAAGGTTTCGAAACTCGAGACATTTCTGATTCATAGACAGCGATCAAGCAAGACTTTCACTACGTGTTTTTCCTGGTGATTGGAGCCGTGTGATGACTGTACAGAACGAAGGAAAACCACGACTGTAACATCAGCAGACGATCAGTAGGGCCTAACAGTTGGTGTCGTCTGTTTTACCGCGTTCTCTTTCTTGTTTGATCTTCTTACGTAATGCTGGTACCGGCGGTAATACATAATGAATTATGCTGTCAATAGCAACAGTAATAGTTATGTAAACACTTCTCGCTTCGTTTGTATAGGAATCCCTAGCCGACATTGTTGAATATGTAGCGTAACGTCTGATTACCAAGAAGACAATGGAAAAAATGTCTTGAGAAGTTGGAACTGAAGTTAATTTATTTCCTCCATTTGGCGAAGAGAAATACAAAGGGGAATTGACTCTTTATTGAACACACAATATCGTTAATTCACTTGTTAACAGTGTAAATTAAACACTTTGTTTCTGTCTTCAAGAGTGACCCAGTGAGTGAGATGCCAAGTGCTGAACACACTGTGGGAAACAAGGGAGTGGAGCCCCGCCCTCCTGGTGAGTTGTTCTACATACTATGTATTGTGTGTGATCTGAGAGAGAGAGAGTGAGTGAGAGAGAGAGAGACAGACAGACAGACAGACAGACAGACAGACAGACAGTGACAATGACACTTTATTTTCCAAGGATAGAAGATTAGGTGTGCAGACCTGTCTTACGTCTTGTCCTTGTTCACACACACACACACACACACACACACACACACACACACACACACACACACACACACACACACACACACACACACACCGAACTACTTGTTGAACTACTTGTTGAACTACTATCAATTGCTACAGTAGTAAGGTGACTTCATAATTAGTAATATGTAAACAAGACAAAACACATTTAAAATATCACACACCTTATACTAATACAGCTGTTGTTATTGTTGGTGGTGGTGGTGGTGGTGGTGGTGGTGGTGGTGGCTGTCGTGGTGGTGGTGGTGGTGGTGAAGTGGCATTATTAGGAGAGAGAGAGGGGGGGAGAGAGAGAGAGAGAGAGACAGACAGACAGACAGACAGACTTGTTCACCTCTACCCTCCTTCTCTCCCGCGCCACTGTCGCCGCCCCCCCCCCCCCCCCCCCCCCCCCTAAGCTCTAACCTACCCGAGAAAGTGTTTGTCCGGAAAGTGTGTTGTAGATCTATACAGAGTGCATCAAACTGGACACTACACACTGTGTAAGCCATGGCGGTGACGTCAGAAACACGGTGTGTCGTGACGTCATTTGACTGGAAACTGAAAATACTGGCAGAGAAATCTACATGACTGTACACTACACAGGATGTCGGTGGAAAATACACTTCGCTTGTCTTCAGCTATTGTTGTTGTTGTATTCGGTGGTGGTGATGGTGGTGGTGGTGGTGGTGGTCGTCGTCGTCGTTGACGTGCATTGTCGGAGTTGATGTGATAATTAGGTGTTGTTGTCGTTGTTGTTGTTGTTGTTGTTACAGATGGTGGTGTTGACATTGTTGTCGTTGTCGTAGTGTTAACGGTTTCTAACGGTATGCTGTGTGTGATGTGCAGACCGTGTGATGGCGTTCGACCCGCTGACGGCCACCCCGCGACGCACGTTCTGTATGGACTACAGTCAGCTGAAGATACAGGGGGACGAGGGCAGGCCATACATCACATCTCTAGTGGTGACTGACGGGGGGAAGATTGTGATGACAGACTGTAACAACAAGAAGGTGAAGGTCATGGACAGTCGGACTCTGACCATCGTCAGCTCACTATCGCTAGGGGTGGAACCATGGGGCCTTGCCTTACTACACGATAAGCTGGTGGCCGTTACGCCATACAGTGATGACGTCATCCACCTGATTGACGTCACCGTCACCGTCAAGCGTCGTCTACCGGAACAAGTAGAAAAAGTGGAGCTCCGAGTTGTGCGACAGATAAAAACAGTCAGACATTACCGGGGTGTGGGGTGTGGGGGGGAGAACGGGACGTTGGTAGTTAGTTGTGAGGAACAAGGTGAACTGCCGGCCAGCGTGGACATTTTATCCCGTAACGGACAGGTGTTAAAAACCGTCGTGATCGGTGAAAAGTTGCGCGGTCTGTGTGATCCTCAGTACCTGTGTGTTGTTGGTGGCGTGGCCCTCGTGTCGGACTA
>JACVVK020000250.1:465000-470000 GCA_018292915.2 Batillaria attramentaria
GGTGTTGTTTTCAGTCCGCCTGTGATGATTCGCATGCCTGCGTTCTGCACCTTGGCCAACCTGCTGGTGTTGCTCTTTGCTGCGGTGGCCCACGCTGCTGCTCCATACTCCATCACAGGGCGTACATTCCCTATGTACACCCTCTTCAGGATGCTGCTGTTGGCTCCCCACTTAGTGCCAGCCAGTTTCTTCATGAGAGAGAGTCTTTTTGTGGCCCTTTTCTCCATCTCTCTGATGTGGGGGTTCCACGTCAGTTTCTTGTCCAGTTTGGCTCCAAGGTATGTTGGTGTGTCTTCCTGGGGAATCTGCTGATTGTTGATGGTCAGTCTGAGAGTCTCCTTGGTGTTAGAAAGAGAGAAGCAGGTGGCTACTGTTTTCTGGCTGTTGATGGTGACGCACCAGTCCGTTGCCCATTTGGAGGTGGTGTTGAGGGCCTCTTGCATTCTGACTGTGGCAGAGGAGGTGGACTCTGAGGCGTTCCACATTGCGAAGTCGTCAGCATGCAGGGCTCTGGAGATGTGTCTGGACAGACTACTGGAAATGTCATTGATGAAGACAACGACAAGGCCCCTTTTCGATTTGGGAAGGACTCTTTGTTGAACAAAGTTTGTTTCGTCATCTTCCTTCGTCACACCACACCCCTGACACACACACACACACACACACACACACACACACACACACACACACACACACACACACACACACACACACACACACACACACACACAAACAAACAACAACAACAACAAGTTAGAAAATTGACCATTGTGTTCAGATTCACACATCGTTCAGAAATAAGGAAACTGTCATTGTCAACCCCCCCCCCCACCCCCCAGCCCCAGCCCCACCACTCCTCCCCCGTTTAAAAGCCAAATCAGGAAGGAAAGTGTTAAGTCGATCGCCACGGATGCTTTTTAGGGTGAATGAAGAGAGAACAGGACAATCTTCCATCAAAATCTTCATGGGATAATTATACATGTAGTAAGTAAGTCCAAACGTCTTAGAATTGCTGTATAAATATCAAGAGACATTTCGTACACATTTGCCATAGATTCAGGTGTACAGAACTTTCATTGTTACCTGTCTGAAATCACGGATTTTCATCCTCTCGTCATCAGACACGAGGAGAAATAGTTCCACGTCTAACGTGCCACTGTCTTGAATGCATTTGCCATACAGCAGCAGGTTCAACTCAGAGACGGAACACGAGAGAAAACGCCGACGTGTCTTCGTAACAAAAAATCCTGAAAAATGTGACGTCAACACCTGAACGCAATCTTCTGACAGAGAATACGCCCCAGAGGTCCAGCTTGCCTGAACGCAGTCTTCTGACAGAGAATACGCCCCAGAGGTCCAGCTTGCCTAAACGCAGTCTTCTGACAGAGAATACGCCCCAGAGGTCCAGCGTGCCTGAACGCAGTCTTCTGACAGAGAATACGCCCCAGAGGTCCAGCTTGCCTGAACGCAGTCTTCTGACAGAGAATACGCCCCAGAGGTCCAGCTTGCCTGAACGCAGTCTTCTGACAGAGAATACGCCCCAGAGGTCCAGCTTGCCTGAACGCAATCTTCTGACAGAGAATACGCCCCAGAGGTCCAGCTTGCCTGAACGCAGTCTTCTGACAGAGAATACGCCCCAGTGAGGTCCAGCTTGCCTGAACGCAGTCTTCTGACAGAGAATACGCCCCAGAGGTCCAGCTTGCCATCAGACTTTCACTGCCCTCCTGTTCCAGTTCTTGAATGTAAATCTCGCCGTCGTCTTGCTTGTGAAACTGATAGACGCGTATTGTGTACGGTGAAGACGAGTCAGGAGCAAAATGTGGCAATTGTATCTGCACGGGTTTTTGAAAGGTGAAGCCCTTTTTGGTCAAGTACTCCACGGCCGGGCTCACGACTATTTCATCGTCTTTCAGACAGCAGCGTTTGTGGACAAAGTCTAAATCGACACAAACAGCTCCCCATACGGTGATTTTCTTGCCAGGAGGGATTGCGTTCTTTGGGACGATAAGTTTGACGTCTGAATCTGCCTGAAATTCTCCGCCATCGCTGGTAAGCTTGCCGGTGAACTGGAGTTCGTCACATAATGCAAGTTCTGCAGTTTGAGTTTTTACTGCCAATGTTGTCGATCTCCTTTCCCTCCGTAAAATTACCTCCATTCTCTTAAGCAAAACAAACAGAAAATGAATCGGAGGAGGATATAATTTCACTTACCAACACACACACACACACACACACACACACACACACACACACACACACACACACACACACACACACACACACTTGTGCGACGTGCAACATTCTTACATAACTTTATTAACGCATGCATACACATACCTGATATATCAATGGTATAATTTATGGTATTGGGTTAAGAACTGACTCTGATAGAATTGCTACACTGATGAACAAATTACTACATCATTACAAACAAACAAACAAACAAATATATACTGACCAATAACATCAGCCAAGGTTTACCTTTTTGATGCGTCCTTTGTCATAATGATAGAGACCTGAGTTTGTACCTCGGATGAGGGCGGCACGGCTGCTGAACATACTGTTTGACGTCACTAATACGTCACAACGCGTCAGCACGAGCTGATCAAGTAATGCGTATTCAAAACCTTCACACGCGTCCTTCCGCTGACGTTGTTTGTCGATATGGAAAATCGCCCCGCCTGTGTCGTGATGCGCATGCCCAAACTTCTCTCGCGACATCTCGCGCACCTCGCTACTGTCAGTAGCCAAAAACACGTGACTTCCGTTTCTGACGTAAGCACTTAAAAACTCCCACAAGGGACCTAACTGATTGACGTCATTTCGTACCACTGAGTCCTCGGGGTTAGATTTGCTGCGGCCTATCCGGACATGCGCACAAACAAAGGGACTGGTTTTGTTGTAGAAATGAGCGTCAAGTAACACCCGCTCCAAATGGTCGGTGAGATGTTCTGTTGGTTTCATCAGCATATTCCACGCATCTCGGAAGAACTTGGGGCGTCCGTGTTTGGCCCACTGTGGCAGAGTAGTTTTGAAGTTGGGGTTGGAGCGGATGGCCCAGAAATGTTCAACGTTAGTGCGTAGAAATATCACGTCTTCCGGGTAAGTTTTCTCAAAGTCTATTTTTAGCAGCGAATCGTGGAACGCGTTGTGTCCTACGTTGTTGATGACGCGGTATGATTTCCCCAGAATTTCGCTTTCACTGATGTTCCAGTTGACGTCATTTGGCACGTAATAGTCGATGACGTCACACGGCAAAGTCATATTGATGCCGAAACGTCTGTGAGTGACGTTTGCAAGGAGGAAAGCGCTGGCCATTCCACGCTGTCGGTCCCCCCACCCCCCACACGACCATCCCCGGTCACAGAGATAAATCAAGTATTTTATCCGTGAAGGTTTAGAACTGTCAGCAGACATGTTGCTCCGTGTTATCAACACAGGATAAAGTTTGCTCACATTTGAACTGTTGGTATTGTTCCATGTAGTGATGAGATTCCGTCTCGATTCTGACGCGTCAAGTGTTTTGTTGTCAAACTTACCACCAGTCACACGATTCTTGCCAAAGCTGGAGTTACCGTTCGCATGCTTGGGCAGTCTGTTCCGACCTCTGTATGCTACTGGCTGAGTTGTGAGTTTGGTGAACCGACCATGACCGTTGTTTGTCTGAATGAAAGATCTGTGTGATGACGTGAGAGAGTGTGGTGATGAAGACTGTGTCAGTGTGTCCGTCCGTCTGTTCATTAGGTGCACGTGCAGTGCCACGAAGACGACGAGCGCGCATGCGCTGAGAATGCAGAGCACTTTCCTAATCTTGTTCCTCATCTGAAAGTGCCATATGAAAGAAGTATACTATAGTATAGTATAGTATAGTATAGTATAGTATAGTATAGTATTTAAGTAAGTGTGCGCACGAACGTTTCTCAACACACACACACACACACACACACACACACACACACACACACACACACCACCACCACCACCACCACCACCACCGTTAACAACAACTCCAACAACAGGAAGCAGAAGAGTAACAAGACCAGTGATCGCGCTAGGAATTTTGAAAACCGGTCCCATTAGCGACTACCCCACACTGTCACTCAACAACCTGTGTCAGAACCGGTCCCACGAGAATTAAAACCAGTGATAAGAATTACACTGCAAATCGACCTAAACACAATCACAGTGTCGGAACACTGTATCGGTATGAGAGGTAAAGATAGCAGCGAGTCCATCGCAAGAACAAAGATGCCCTGGCCAGTGGGGAACAAACTATTGTGACAGTGATTAACGTTCGCTGAAACTGGGACTCCCCCCCCCCCCCCCCATCAGAGGCCACAGTGCTTACCGGTCCCAGCAAATTACAACCGGTCGCTGGGACCGGCAGCTCCAAATTTTTCCGGTATTCTGGTTTTGCAAAGGGTATTTTACCGGTAATTACCGGTTAACGCGATCACTGCGAAGAGTTCACACAAACAACGGACAATGAACAAAACGTCTGCCCATGACGTAATTTATTCACACGTTAATTCACACGAAATACCAAAGAAATCTTTACAACTTTACTCACTTTTCCTGTGTGTTGAGAATAACCTTGGTGTGCGTGAGGTAGAAAAGGCTGAATGTCACGTCCCGGAGTCGTGACACCATCAAAGAGCAGACCACAATGTGATTACGTGACTCCACACTTGAAAACTTCATCCAGCTCGCCAAGTGCAGACCACATCGTCACAGTGTTTTTTGTTTTCCCGCACTGAAAACTCCTATCACACTGTTGTCGTCACAATCACTTCAGTGCGGATCGGGTGAGACCATGTAACGCCTGAAACAGTTTGTCATCGTCCCCTAGAACTCACACAGACCTTTCTGAATGTACAGTTGTCCGTGTTTATAGATAGGGCGATGTGTATCACGTGTATGTAGGGTAGGTGTGGCTATATAGTCCGGGTACAGACCTCAAGCCTTCATTTCTCGTCTCTTATCAGCGGACCTGCTCCAAT
>JACVVK020000250.1:472500-490000 GCA_018292915.2 Batillaria attramentaria
CACACACACACACACGCACGCACGCACGCACGCACGCACATGATTTAAAAACAAAAAGAGCAACAACAATTACAATGTCACGCTGACATTGTTATCGACGATTCATTCTGATTTTGCTGACCTTGCCCTTGATAAATGTAAACAGGTTTTCGTCACGACCACGCATGAGAGAGGCGCGGTGACTGAACACGCTATGTGACGTCACTAATACGTCACACTTACTGAGCACCAACTGGTCCAATAGTGCGGCCTGAAACCCCTCACACGCCCCGGGTGCACGTGCTTGCTTGTCCACGTGCACGATCTTACCGCCCGTATCATGCACCACGTCACCAAACCTGGCACGCGTCATGTTGCGGACTTCGTGCGAGTCTGTGGCCAGGAAAAGATGGCTGCCGTTCTTCACGTAAGGTTCCAGAAAGTTCCACAGAACCGGCATGTCGGATAGTTTGGTCCTGACGGCCGAGTCGGTTTTAAACGTGGAGCTTCTACCCACGCGCACGTGCGCACAGACGAAAGGGTGTCGTCTGTGTGTGTAGTTTACCTTTGTCAGAAAACGGTCAAGACTTTGCTGGAGGGTAGGTGATGGTTTCATCAAAATGTCCCAAGCGTTGCGGAACGTGACAGCTCGTGACGATTTGGCCCATTTCGGCAGTTTGGGGGCATACAGGTTCTTGCTTTGCTTCAGCCCCAAACTATATTCACCGTTCGTCCGAATGTACACAACATCAGCTGGGTATTCCTGGTTGAAATCCATCGTTGCCAGTCGGGAAGTGATTTTACTTCTGGAATCCACGTCATCAATAGACACGTTGGATTTCCCTCGGAGTTCCTCCTGTGGGATAACCCAATTGACGTCATTGGGAATGTAAAAATTGGCCACGTCACATGGTTTCGTCATTATGACGCCGAACGTTCTACCAGTGACGCAAGCTAGAAGGTAGACGGAAACGAGGCCGCGTTGTCTGTCACCCCAACCACCACAAGAACGTTTACTGTCACACACAAAAATCACGTACTTCTTCGTTACTGACGTCATATTTCGCGATGTAATCGTCACGTTTTTTCCAGGCACGATTTTGTCTAAAACGGGCTTAGGTTTCTTTGTGCCTGCTTTCTTTACAGCGGTCTTCTTTACAGATGCCGTCTGGTTTTTGAGCAAAGGTCGTTTTGAATCCGTGCTGTTTTGGTTCTTTGGCCGAGGAGTAACACGTAACGGTTTCGACACTATGACGTCATTTTGTAATTCTCTTCCCTCAGATTGTAGAGCTTTTTCCATGGCGACGTGTTTGTTCCAAAATTTCACGCCACCTTTACCGGCAAAGAATGACGTCAAATCGACTTGTTTCCACAGCAACGTGACGTAGACAAAGCAGCTGAGTCCGGTGACGATCAGCAAGGATTTTGCAAGACGCTGCATCTGAAATGAGAGAAGAAAAATAAACCTTTGTACAATGTATGTCAAAACTACTAAGATGAGTGTATTAGGATACTGTGTCATTAGTTCTGCTCATCTCACGTGGTAGTAGTAGTAGTAGTAGTAGTAGTAGTAGTGTTAAGAGCAGTAGTAGTAGAAGTAGCTGTGGTTTAGCAGGAGTAGTGGCAGAAACAGTAGTAGTAAAAGTAGCAGCAGCAACGTAATACACTAGTAGTAGCAGCAGCGTAGTAGAAGTAGTAGTAGTACATGAAGTAGTGAAAGTAGGAGTTGTAGCAGCGAAGTAGTAGTAGTAGTATAAGCAGCAGTAGTAGTAGTAGTACATGAAGTAGTGAAAGTAGGAGTTGTAGCAGCGAAGTAGTAGTAGTAGTATAAGCAGCAGTAGTAGTAGTAGTACATGAAGTAGTGAAAGTAGGAGTTGTAGCAGCGAAGTAGTAGTAGTAGTATAAACAGCAGTAGTAGTAGTAGTACATGAAGTAGTGAAAGTAGGAGTTGTAGCAGCGAAGTAGTAGTAGTAGTATAAGCAGCAGTAGTAGTAGTAGTAGTACATGAAGTAGTGAAAGTAGGAGTTGTAGCAGCGAAGTAGTAGTAGTAGTATAAGCAGCAGTAGTAGTAGTAGTACATGAAGTAGTGAAAGTAGGAGTTGTAGCAGCGAAGTAGTAGTAGTAGCAGTAGTATAAGCAGCAGTAGCAGCAGTAGCAGTAGTAGTACATGAAGTAGTGAAAGTAGGAGTTGTAGCAGCGAAGTAGTAGTAGTAGTAGTATATGCAGCAGCAGCAGCAGTAGTAGTTGTTGTAGTAGTAGTTGTAGTAGTAGACGAAGTAACAGCAGTAGTATTAGTAGCAGCGTAATAGTAGCAGCATCAGTAGTGTAATACTGGTTGGAGTAGTTGTAACAGTAGTGGTAAAAGTAGTTAAAGTAGTAGTAGTAGCAGTGGTAGTGGATGTTGACAGGTTGTTAATTGCTATCCACACAAGACGCTTAAAAACTACATGAAGACTCTCAGTTTTACATATACGTTTCAGTGGCAACTTTGACAGCACAGTTTCCCGATCCCGAGTGAAACTGTCCACTGACTGTGAGAATAGAAGCGGCCAACTTACCCTGCCTAACACTAACAGCCCCACCTCCTGCCGCGTTTCATGTCCCCCCCCCCACACACACACCCCCGCTCTCATGCCCCACCTTATATAGCTACCTCTACTGTCACCACGCCTACACACCCATCCACCCATGTCAACACTCTTCCTTAGTGACTGTTCTGTCATGTCATTTTCATTTCTATTCTTCCTATGCCGTCTTCTCCTCCGTACCGCTTCACTGAACGGGAGCTGAGGCATGACCGATTCAAGCTACGGTTGACTAATTAGGATGGCAGGATGTGGTCAGTAGAGCGTGTCAAATGCTTTGGTCACTGTGGTGAGAAGTGACCACTAAGAGCAAGGTGGGTGACAACTTGAATAGCCGGCCACCGTGCCTGTCACGCTAGGGCTCGGTGTGTGTGTGTGTGTGTGTGTGTGTGTGTTTGGGGGGGAGGGGAAGGAGGGTGGTGGTGTTGTCGTTATTCACAGTGCTACAGACGGAAGGGGTGGGGACTGGGGGAGGGAGGGAAGGGACGGGACGGGAGAGAGGAGGAGAGTCGGCTACATGTAAGTGAGGTTTGCTTCACATCCGAGACAACCGGTCACAGATCGAAATCCCAACAAAAGCGAATTACAAGGGAGGTAAGTGTTGACGAACCCAGTAAAATCCGACATGTCCACTTTCCACCCGGCGTTTGTGGCTTTCATTCAAATTTAAACTTTAAAAAAAAAACCAGTAGTTCAGGACCTATTAATTACCGAGCAAATTTTAAAGAATATTATGCAGGAAAATCGTTGTCGATTCCGACCGAAACGCACTGTAAAACGGCACCGCCCTGTTTGCAGAACGTGCATGTTGAGAGGAGTTGCTGTTTGCATGATGTGTGAGTGCGTGTGTACTTTGTACAATGTCGAGTACATTGGGAGAGTGGTGTGGGCAGCACCCCATGTGTACATTACCGACAGTACATGCTGGTGGTTCAACATACGCACAATATCGTGTGTGTGTACAGCAAGCATGCTGAATAGCGGGGACATGTGCAGGTAGTGTTTACGTCGACGCCTGCGTTGACAGAGAGGGAATTCCTGGCTTCCCCGTCGAAACCTCAAAACGGTTGGCGAGCGCGCGTTTAGCTTTGCTGCCCCGTCGCTCTGGAACGCATTACCTGCCGGCCTGAGAGACCAGTCGGACATAGATCGTTTCAAGTCTGACTTGAAAACGCATCTGTTCCGGCTGGCTTTCGACTAAGCCCACCTACCTCATCCTGTTTCAGCGGCTCTGTGTGTGTGTGTGTGTGTGTGTGTGTGTGTGTGTGTGTGTGTGTGTGTGTGTGTTGGTATGAGTGCGGGAGTACGCGCATTGAGTCATTGTGAGAATTTTGCGCTATATAAGTACAATTCATTATTATTATTATTATTATTAGATTCCGGAACAATTGATGGATTAGTTCCACCCTCAACTCATACACTCATCTCATCTCTTAGATTAGTAATGGCCGCTCCGGCAAACTTAGCAGACCACGTCATCCACACACACACACACACACACACACACACACACACACACACACACACACGCGCGCGCGCGCGCGCGCGCGCGCGCGTGCAATTAAGTCCGGGAATTTTTCACTTTGTTAGGAAAAGGGATTGAGTTTTGTGACACAGAAAATCGTACAGACGACTCCACCCAATAAGTTCCGCTCTCTTCTCCTGGCTGTCAGTACACGGAGTGACCTCTGTATCTGCGTGTGAATGCAGGAACGTTCGTGTGAATAATGTATAGTGTTTACAACAAGCTCAGCTCTTAAGGCGCAAGACTGTCGAAGTTCCTATTCAACTCCGGCCAGTAGTGCTACTGTTATGTTGCTGTTAGTATGTGAGATTAACTGTGTGCTACACGGTGTGTACAGCTGAACTGTTCTTGTTGTCTGGCTTATCCGGTATTTCCCTCTCGCAAAGTAACGGCCATCAACCAGCCACCAGAAAGACGGGCTGAACAATAAAGGGAGAGGTGACAGCCCGGGGGGGGGGGGAGTTGGGGGGGGAGGGAGGGAGGGTCTAGGCTGGAGATTTCGTCTGGTATAATACTTTGAAAAAGTGCGAACTTTGGTTGAGATTTTGAGTATTGTCTAGTCCTATACCCATGTTGGTCATTGTAACGAGGAATGTGATTTGTTACACTGTATGGAAGTAACTGAATGCAGGATTAACTTTAGAAAGACGAGGCATTTTACACAACACAAACTTCTACTATAGTTTGACATCACGAAAGTGATTTCTTGAAAGGCAGTAACCGACCTGTTTTGGTGAGAACTATAACAGGGCAAATTATGTCCTGCATATCAGCAAAAAAAGTAAAAGACATTTGTCCTGAACCACGACTACCATAGATATGACATAGATAGGACATGATAGGACATGATAGGACATAGATAGGACATATTGATGCCGGCTCTGATCACAAAGTAATGGGACATTTTAAACTGGAATCTGCTTATGACAGATCTCGGACTCGGATCTGAAGCCCAGAATAATTATAATGACATCACATTAATAATGGCATCACAATTATAATGACATCACAAGCATAAGGGTGGGTGGGTGTTTGGGAGTTTAACGTCCATTTCCACCACATAGGGTGATATCAAAGACGGGGCAGCGAGAAAAAGGCCAGCACAAATATTTGGCCCCAACCGGGATTCGAACTCACGACCCGAGCATTGAAAGTCCAACGCTCTATCATTCGGCCACCCCGGCTCCCCTCACAAGCATAATGACATCACAAGCATAATGACATCACAAGCATAATGACATCACCACCTCTACAGTTGAACTATTCTAGGGAGAAGAAACACAGCCCTTGTCAAACATGAACTATTTAGGTTTTCACCTTTTGTTTACCTTTGGGTTTTGTTTGTTTGTGTGTTTGTTTTTTAGTTGTGTGTCGACCTGGAATACGAAATCGTTTGCAAGAATAAAAGAAGGACGAATAGCTGTATTTACCTTCTCGCTATCAATCCAAATGTGTTACATCCACTGTGCCACAGTCCACACAAGACAAATGTGTCACATCCACTGTGCCACAGTCCACGCGAGACAAATGTGTTACACCCACTGTGCCACAGTCCACACAAGACAAATGTGTCACATCCACTGTGCCACAGTCCACGCGAGACAAATGTGTTACACCCACTGTGCCACAGTCCACACAAGACAAACGTGTTTCATCCACTGTGCCACAGTCCACACAAGACAAATGTGGCACATCCACTGTGCCACAGTCCACACAAGACAAACGTGTTTCATCCACTGTGCCACAGTCCACGCAAGACAAATGTGTCACATCCACTGTGCCACAGTCCACACAAGACAAACGTGTTTCATCCACTGTGCCACAGTCCACACAAGACAAATGTGTCACATCCACTGTGCCACAGTCCACACAAGACAAACGTGTTTCATCCACTGTGCCACAGTCCACACAAGACAAATGTGTCACATCCACTGTGCCACAGTCCACACAAGACAAATGTGTCACATCCACTGTGCCACAGTCCACGCGAGACAAATGTGTTACACCCACTGTGTCACAGTCCACGCGAGACAAATGTGTCACATCCACTGTGTCACAGTCCACGCGAGACAAATGTGTCACATCCACTGTGTCACAGTCCACGCGAGACAAATGTGTCACATCCACTGTGCCACAGTCCACGCGAGAAAAATGACAAATACACAACTTGTGTAGATAACACACGCGGTCTACAGGTACAGGTATCAGAACACGACAGACCCAGGTAGATCGATGGAGCCAAACTGTACGTGTACTGTGAGTGGAACAGGTACACGGGGAAAACTATTGTCACCTCGCTTGGCTCGCCGCCCTCTTTACGCTGGTCACAGGGTGGGGGGGGGGGGGGGGGGGCAACCAGCACGGCGGACAGTGTTCTCGATGCTACACTTACCACAGCTCAAAACTCAGGAATGGAATACTCGGAGAGAGACTAACTTGACTAACTAGAAGTGTTACTCGTCTTCATGCAAGGTCCATTTTTGTCCCTCACATGGAGACCCAAATCTAGCCAACAGTGGGAGGGGGGGGGGGGGTGTTTGGGAGTTTAACGTCCTTTTCCACCACTTTAGGGTGATATCAAAGACGGGGCAACGAGAAAAAGGACAGGACAGATATTTGGCACAGCCAGGATTCGAACTCACGACCCTAGCATTGAAAGTCCAACGCTGTATTATTCTACTATTCCGGTGGGTTTACATGTTGGATGTGGGAGGGACAGTGTGTAAGAAAGTGTTTATTTATCAACCAGAAACAAAGACATGATGATAAGCTAAAGACGCGTACAGGGGCATATCTAAAACACATTGTTTTAGCGGAGTGCAAGCGTCAAACGTTTTAATTGACGTAGCCACGGGAAAACCCGCAATCTTCATTACCCTCCCGCGCTGACCCCACTCGCCCGAAAGAAAGGGGTGGGACGTAGAGCTACCTGGATTTCACAATGGCTTGGCGCACCCGAGATATTTAAACACGGGGAGTGGGCTGTGTGCCGGACTGGATGACACACGCCAGGAAAAACGTGTCCTTAAGGGGCTGACAAGCCATAGGACGTAACGCTCAAACCGACGACGACAATTATGTGGAGGTCAGGGTCGTCTCACATCCTGACTGAGCTGTTGTAGGTGGTAGTTGTAGTGGTGGTGGTGGTGGTGGTGGTGGTGGGGGGGGGTGGTAGCTGTGGTGGTCCCTAACTGTTGTTGTTGTTGTTGTCGTCAATTCTGTTTTCCGTTTTGAGTCTTAACCTCTTGTTTTTGTTACTGTTGGTGGGTTTTATGTTTCTGTTGTTGTTGTGACTGTTTCTTCGTTGTATCCCTCTGTCTGTCTGTCTGTCTGTCTGTCTGTCTGTCTGTCTGTCTCCCTCTCTCTCTCTCTCTCTCTCTCTGTCTGTCTGTCGGATACGGATACGGCCACCCTCCCTCCCCATAACCCGTCGCCTGACCAACATCTCCCTCCACCTTCCACCTCAGAGTGCCCCTTCTCCCGACTCAGAGTGCCCCGAGTCAGGGAGTGATTTCGGGAAGTATGTCTCTACTGACTCCACCCCTCTCCGGACCACGGACACTGCCGTCAGCGTGGACCAGTCGCCGGCCTTCCCTCTTTCCCCACCCGCACTGCCTGGGGCCCGGCACGAGCACAGCGTCACTGCAGGCAGCGTCTCAACCCTGTCCTCAGCGTTACACAACTGTGTTGAGGATAAGCGACCACCAATCACCTGTTCTGAGCAGGACGCGACCTCTGAGCTCGTCATCTCAGGCATCAGCAGCACCACACCTACGTTCGCCACACGACTCCAAACACAACTAGACGGTGCGCATGACGTCGTCAGGTCGCTGCGGCAAGAGGTCTACAAGCTAAGGTCAGATCTCGTCAATGCTCTACGTCGTGTAGACAGCCTAGACAGCCAGATGCGTGATAATGCTGTTAAAGCATCCAATGACCTTAAGCTGTCTGAAGCCTGTACTGCCGACAAACTGGCCGGTCTACATGAAAAACTGATCAGCTTAGCAGAGACCCGACACGCAAGATTGCATCAGTCGCCTGTCCTCTGCCCGAGACAGTCACAGTAAGCTGCTCCGCGACTTACAGAAGCGGATAGACAATAGGGAAAGCCAATCCACTGGCCAGTCACCTACACAGCAGCTCCCAGCGCCTTCCTCGTTGGCCCTTTCCTCCAGTGCAGGGTATGCCGAGAAGATTAAGTCTCCTCTACCCGCCACTGGCCGGGTGGACCTAGCGGGGCAGACCGCCGCAGGCGGGGAAAAGATCCCCGTGATTACCTCCAGTCGTGACAGCGGCGAGAAGGCCCCAAGTCGCCCCGAGCAAAGTATCAGTTCAGGTGATAGTGAAGCCGATCAGAGTAAGCGGTCTAAGCGGATTAGACTGTCTCCAGCCGAGCGTGTTCATCAACACTGTGCAAGCCGACACTACAACCCTCGTGCTTGGAGACTCTGTGGTGCAGGGCATGCGCGGAGACAAGATGACAATGCACGAGGACGAAAGAGTGCAAATCGTATCAGTCTCCGGTCTCAAAACTGCCCATCTTACCGACTGGTTACAGCAGCAACCCGAATCCCGCTGCGTCACACTGGTCACCCTCCACGTGGGGGTCAATGACTGCAAAGTGGGAGAAGTTAGCTGCTCACAGTGGGAGAAACTGCTGAGAAACTGTAAAAAGACCTTCCCCAATGCGCGACTTCAAGCATCCTCAATTGTACCTGCACTGGGTAACCACCGCTTCAACCAGGCTATTTCTCCTTGAAATGCTAACCTGTGCCATGTTGCCGTGAGCGTAGGTGCACACTTCATTGACAACTCTGGGGTCTTTAAGGCAAAGAGTGGAGCCCCACGTAAGGCACTATACAGACAGCAAGGACAGGGAAAAGATCCCATACACCTGTCTGATGAGGGAATCCGCAGGCTGGCAACCAGTATAAAGCGAGGTGGGAACGTAACATCAACAAAACGTGCTCCTGACGCCAGTGGCAGTACTTCCAGTTCCCATAACGTCACCAGAAAGCCGTACTCTGACGTTGTTGCCGGGGACAACGCTGTGTCGCAGAATACCTTTAACACTGCAGGGTCACAGAGTTCACCTCATGCCGGCGGTCATCAGCAGTCCACGACTCAGCGCCAGGGACATCAGCAGCAGCGTCAGCAGTTACCATACACACAAGATACAGTGCTAGGAGGAAACCAACAACTACTACCCTACGGACAGTTGTGTGTGCAACAACCACAGCAACCCCCACCGCAGCACCCGACCTTCGTTTCGACCCTACCACAGTGGCAGCATCAGCAGCAGCTTTCTGGGGTCTCACAGTGGCAGGATTGCCACCAGCAGCTGCAGTACCCCGGATATTATGGCTCTGTGTCCCCATTCCCCTATGGGGTTATTCCTGCTGTTCAGGGCGGCAAGTGGTCTGTTCTCAATGGCCAGGTGCGAGGATGATAAACAATCCTCATGGTGATCCCGTTGTGAGTGTTTGTTGTGCTAGTATAGTTTTTGCTTGCGCCAGGAAGAATTTCTGACGTGGTGTATGACCTGACGTGGTGTATGACCTGACGTGGTGTATGACCTGACGTGGTGTATGACCTGACGTGGTGTATGACCTGACGTGGTGTATGACCTGACGTGGTGTATGACCTGACGTGGTGTATGACCTGACGTGGTGTATGACCTGACGTGGTGTATGACCTGACGTGGTGTATGACCTGACGTGGTGTATGACCTGACGTGGTGTATGACCTGACTTGTGGTCAAGTTATTTAGCCTTTCTAGGCTGAGTAGTAGGCGATCGGATACCAATCGAAACTTGGATATATATATATATGTGAATTCAACGGATACAAATTGATTCTGTGGATACCAGTGACCTCTGTGGATACCAGGAAATTCTGTTCATTCCTGGATTCCTTGTTCTTGATCATCTGTGACAGTTAGTGTGGTGTGTAACCTTCTTCTGATTGGTTGGATAAGTTATATTCTTATCCTGGTTTTCTGTTTTACACTCCGTGTGACATTCTTTTGCATTTTCAGTGAGCCCGTGGATATACACTCCAGTGCTTCTTAGGACACATTTCAGTAATTTGGTGTTCTGAAATATTTTTATTCCATTCTTCTTACTTCATCCTAGTTAGCAATTATTATATTTTTCTGAGCTGAAATTTTGACGGCACGATGGCCGATCCTACACGTTCTCAAAAACAGCATAGTAAGCTTCACATTGGATTTCTCAATATTTACCATTTATACAATAAGGTGAGTGACTTATCTGTTTACTTCAATGAATCTGAACCGTTCCACCTGTTTGGTCTTAGTGAAACGCGACTAAGTGAAACTGTCAGTGATGACGACATTAGTATCCCTAATTTTTCTATTGTTCGACGAGATGCTAGTATTCCCGGTGAAACGGGTATTGCAGTGTACGTCAGTCACTCTGTCCAACACTTAGTACGCCGCCCTAGTGATCTTGAAATTCCTGAAGTTGAATGTTTATGGATTGAATTTAAGGTTCCCAAAAGTCGGCCATTGTTCATAGGATTTGTCTACCGTAACCCCAATGCCACTTTTGAATGGTATGATAACTTTTTATGTGCTGTTGAGAAGGTAGGCATACCAAGTAGTGATGTCCTTCTGTTGGGAGATTTTAATATCAATCTGCTTAAATCTAATGCAGCCTGGGACTGCACAACCACTCTAGTAGGCCTGAACCAATTAATCACATCGCCCACTAGAACCACACCGACCTCATCAACACTCATTGACCACATTTATACAAATCGTCCTCATCTAGTAACAAATGTCTGTGTTCCTAATCTCAGTATTAGTGATCACTGTCCAGTTGCGTGCTCATGGATGTCAAAATTTCCCGCCATACCCAAGCGTGGTCATACAACGATAAGCTATAGATGTTTTAAACGCTTTAATGAGACCGCGTTTCTTTTTTATCTCTCCCAAACCCCCTTTAGTCAAGTATTTAATGAAACTGACCCTGAGGCTGCGCTGGCGCTCTGGTACAAGCTGCTTAATGCTGTACTCAACAAACATGCGCCAATCCGCCAGAAACGGGTCAAACACAATAATCCACCTGCCTGGCTTACACAGGAAATTATTCAAGCGATGTCACTTCGGGATGAGCTAAGAGCACGGAAACAATTCACTGAGTACAAAAAGCAACGTAACCTTGTCAAAACTCTGGTCCGCCGGGCTAAGCGATCTCTTTGTGATCAGATGATTAAAAATAACAAAGATACAGCTTCACTCTGGCGTGCCTTGTCAGTTGTGACAGGGGGTCACGGCAAGAAGTCGTCGAATGTTCCTCCTGATCTCACAGCAAACCAATTTAATAATCACTTTTTGTCAGTTGCGGAGCTTCTTGCTAACTATTGTGACAACAGTCACCAGTACACGTGCCCTCATGTTCTGCAGGCTTTCTGTGAGCAGAGAACTGCTGGATCAGACCCCTTTGTCATACCTCCTTTGGCGGTACACGAAGTGGGCGGATTCATCAGCTCAATGCGAAGCAAAAAGTCATCAGGACTTGATGAAATTAGCCCCAAAATACTTAAGATGTCACTTCCGTACACTGTAGAGTCTTTAACCTACATTTATAACCTTTGTATCAAACATCATTCATTTCCAAACGAATTTAAACATGCCAAAGTTATACCACTGCCCAGAACAAAAGATGTAACAGATGTAAATAATTTTAGACCCATTTCTCTGTTGTCTGTCTTGTCCAAGCCTCTAGAAAGGCATGTGCACAAATACCTTCTCCAGTACCTTGATAGTCATAATCTTCTCTACTCACTTCAGTCAGGGTTTCGCCCTAAACACTCGTACCAAACAGCTTTGTCTAGATTAGTTGACACTTGGCTGTCTTCGGCGAACAAGTCACAAGTAACAGGAGTAGTGTTCCTAGACTTTAAAAAAGCCTTCGATTTAGTGAACCATGAAATTCTACTGCAGAAACTAAAATGCTATTTGCCCAGCTCTGAAGCAGTCACGTTCTTCAAATCCTACTTGTCTGATAGAAAACAGAAAGTTCTTGTAAACGGATGTTTTTCTTCTCCTGGCATAGTGAAGCACGGTGTGCCCCAGGGCTCTGTCCTTGGGCCATTACTCTTCTGTTTATTTATTAACGACTTACCTCTTCACTTAACCCATAAGGAAGTGATGATTTTAAACCCCACTAAGACTGAATGTATGGTTATAACCACACGCCAGAAACACCAGCTCGGTCCTCTGTCTCTCGGCTTGTCCCTTGGTGACCGCGACATACAGCAGGTTACGCAACATCGCTTACTGGGGATTACGGTAGACAACCAGTTCAAATGGCAGAGCCATATCAATAACGTGTGTAAGACAGTGTCCCGTAACCTGTACATGTTGTCTAGGCTGAAATATATAGTCGACGTTGATGCCCGCAAAATTGTCTATGCAGCACACATTAAATCTCACATAGACTACGTATCAACAGTGTGGGACGGTTCAGGCGAAGTTCACATAAAGAGGCTGAATTCCTTGCATCGAAGAGCAGCGAAGTTAATCCTTCCAGACCCCCTCTTAACCACAGACCAGAAACTTTGCAAATTGGAGATGCTACCTTTGAAAGAGCACCTTCAGTATAACAAAGGTGTGATGATGTACAAAGCATGGAAATATTCTCTTTCGTCATATTTTTGCTCCCTGTTCTCACATCATGAGTCTCCTTCTTCTAGGTTTGAGAAACAGTTTTGCGTTCCTCGTCCAAGAATAGATATATTTAAATCCAGTATTTCATATTCTGGAACCATTTTATGGAACTCGCTGCCTCTTCTTGTCAGGACAGCCCCATCACTTACCACCTTTAAGGAAAGGCTTTTTATTTACCTATTTTCACATATACAATAGACCATTAATTTTCTCATGTACATTGTACAATTATTTGCCCCCAGTATTATGCAGCATCCATGTCATCAAACACATCTTTTTACAATGTATCATTCAGTTTTATAATGATGATTATAATTATAATAGTGTGTGTGTGTGTGTGTGTGTGTGTGTGTGTGTGTGTGTGTGTGTCAGGGGTTATGAAAGCTGAAAAATCTTGCTAGTCCTTCGGACTAGCAAGATTTAAAACCAACTAGTCCGAAACCATTTCCACTAGTCCAAAAATACATTTTGTCAAATATAGACCTATTTGTAAATAATAAAGATTCACAACACTTTTATCGTGGGTAGAAATGATCCAGGATAAAAAAAAAAAGGAAAATTTTGAGAGGAGTGGCGAAGCCACGTCTGCGTAGCGCCAAAGGCGCCCTACCTAAGGGGGTCCGGGGGCATGCTACCCCGGGAAAATTTTTTAAATCTAGAATAAAATCTGTGCAATCTGGTGCATTCTGACTGCAAAATTGCGCATAATCTGGAATGAAAAATTTCAGAAAAGATATGCGATTTTTTGTTTTATCATACCATCAAACAACTTTGTTTTTGTGGTCTTCATTAGTCTTCATTCAATTTAACACAACCCTTGAAAGAGCATGTTCCCCACCATGGCAATGCTTGAGGTCACTCATGCATCATTCAGACTACTCTCAACTTCAGATAAGCCATGACAATGATTTACATCTCTGAAACAGATTTTTGTTCTACAGTAGAGCCTCACGGCAACTGAGTTGGTCGCTCAAGTCACAGACACTCACGGTGGTGTCCGGACCACTCGAGTCCCCGGGAGCGCATGTCAACCGTAGAGATCATGGCATAATAAATGATAATTGGTACAAGCATAAATGTGACTCAGTAGCAGAGTCTTGGTGTTTCTGTGGAGTCTTTCAGCAGTCAAGATTGTGTGACTTTACCTAACTTGAATTTGCGCGACAGATAACGTGTCCGAACGACGTACACTGACATCACGGCGTTGCCGATGTGCTGTCATTCAAATCACTGAGTTTAGTCCGGTTGAATTGCAGCGGCATCACAGTCTCTCCCTTTCTCTCACCGTCACCATGGCAATCACTCACACACACACACACACACACACACACACACACACACACGTGTCCAGACGACGCACACACCGAGACATCCCGGCGTTGCAGATTTGCTAAGTGTCAAATCGCTGAGTTTAGTCCGGCTGAATTCGCAGTTTCCGTTTTCTTTATTGTCAAACACGAAAACAAGGGGGTCGGATTAGTACCCACGCGATACCTATCAAATATCCGCCTTAATTCGCTCACACGCACCGGCACACAAAGAAACACGTTCACACGCACCGACATACGCGTGATAGGGTGTCTTGTGAAAACAATGGTCAGTGATTTGACAGGTGTAAAGGACGTCGGAACTGGCGGATGAGGTGATAACTACCGCAAGAGCTGCAGTGGAGCTTCGGGGGGCGATGCGCTAATTGCCCTGTCTTTGTCCGCGGTCACGCGTGCACAGTAGGGGGTGGGCCACACAAAATTAATTCGCTGTCTTGCCAGGACCCTAGCGAGGGGAGATTTGCACCGTTCGCGGAAAGCGTACTACTGGGAAATTTTTTTCCGATAGAGAGAGAGAGAGAGGCTCGCTGACAGTACCTTGTGCATTCAGCTCTGTGAAAATAGAGCAAGCTTTGCCTCGTAATCTCAACTAGTCCGGCGGGCCAGTGGTAAAACAATTTAACTAGTCCGACGGTATTTTCACTAGTCTGCGGGCTTTCGGACGAGTCTTTTCATAATGCCTGACTGTGTGTGTGTGTGTGTGTGTGCTTCCTTACTAAATTTCTGTAGTTTAGCAACGGCAAGGTTGTAAACTGGCCGATGGCCAAAATCTTCTACCGTTGAAAAATAAAGGTTTGTCATTGTCATTGTCATTGTCTCTCTCACCTGATATGAAGTATATACTACCATTGCGACATGGGTCAAGGTGTATGCAAAAGCAAGGTCAACACAGTAACCGGTCTGTTTACAATAAACTGGATACATGTAACATAATCCCCAAACACATTCACCAGCACTCACCTTGACATTGAAGAGTGGGCTGATATACATGTAGTTCACGATGGCTCAGCTGAAGAGCGTATGTATAAACAAAGTGGAGATAGCTGTGACTGGTTCAAAGCGAAAAAATCAAACATCACAGGGCTTAACGCAACAGTCACAACAACCGTGAGAGGAAGCATGTGTACACTGGCAATAGTCGGCCTTATAATAGTGATAATTATATGAAACTGACCGTAAGCTCCGCCAGCCAATGACTGACAGCATTGTAACGGACACCCTGCTTTTCCCTTCACCTATAGCTTTTTGTGAAGCTGGTGTCAGTTTGTGACATGTCGTGACTGTGAGTGTGTCAGTTATACATATCAGGGACTTACATAGAACTTCTATGTAAGTCCCTGTACATATATACCACTCTACCACTATTACAGTTCATGGTTTAAAATCCATAATTCACCACGCGTGGTATACCATTGTACCCATGCAACTTCTATTAAGAAATTTTGCATTTTCAGACAAGCACATTGAATAGCTGGCTTCATCGAAAAAAAAAAAAAAAAAAAAAAAAACATGACAAATATGTTAACATTGGTACTGGCACCAACTCAGCTAGCCGAGGAAACGTGTCAACCCAAATATACATAAAAGTTCTAGATTAAAAGTACGTTTTTGAATTTATATGGTGTCCGAAGCCCCCCCCCCCCCCCAACTCGCCCTCCGTTAGGTGAAAGAAACCAAAGATCCATTCAATCCATCATAATTATTAGGAAGATAATATTCACGAGCAAAATGCTAAGAATCACATTTGCATTGACAATTAACATTTGAATCATATTCAAAGTCTAGAAATGTGTCATCATGTCAAAGTTTTACAAAATTCATCAGTAACAAAGTGAAACGCTAGAAGTAAAATTCACAATGAAAACATTAACAGTCCCATTCAAAGTTCAAAGATCAGTTATCATTTCACAGTCAAACAGCAAACGGGTAAAGAGAAATAACGACCACCCCGCCATGTACCCCACACCCCGTCATGTACCCCACACCCCCGTCATGTACCCCACACCCCCGGCATGTACCCCACACCCCCGTCATGTACCCCACACCCCCGTCATGTACCCCACACCCCCGGCATGTACCCCACACCCCCGGCATGTACCCCACACCCCCGTCATGTACCCCACACCCCCGTCATGTACCCCACACCCCCGTCATGTACCCCACACCCCCGGCATGTACCCCACACCCCCGTCATGTACCCCACACCCCCGTCATGTACCCCACACCCCCGTCATGTACCCCACACCCCCGTCATGTACCCCACACCCCCGTCATGTACCCCACACGGAAATATAAACCAACTGCACTGGAAAGGAAAAGATAAAATGTTGACGATAAAGTGAATTCAATGGTGATGTGAAGATATGAACGTCAGTGTACGGCAGTCACAAATATGATAGAAAAAGAAATGTCTGCACGGTTATATTCCGACGATGTATTTATACATTATAGACTGAAAAAAGTCTCGGTATTAACATTCCAACAATGTCCGAATCGCACACATATCTACAATACAAAACCTTTGATGATATACATTAATGATTAGTAAGCCGGCACTGCGGTCAAGGGAGACTACCGATACTATTGACGATCGTCCACTCTCAGATTCACTTGTAATCTCCCTTTTCAGCTGGTCTCTGACACAGGCACACACTGACTGTACCTTTCTGCCCTTCACCACAGGCCTTACACATTCTTTACATCTATGTTTTACACACTGCTGTAGTACATGTGAGACCGGGTATTCTCGGCCCCTACCCACTGATATTTTCCCGGATTAGTTTTCTCTTTTTCCCTTTTTTTAATTTTCATCCCGCCTTCCCTCTAGCTACACTTGTCACCCCTTTACCCGCTAGCTATCCGTGCCTTGACTAGGAACCATAACTCCACAGCGATTGTCGTTCCTGATGATGCCTCACAGTAGCCGAAATTAGTTGTGTTTCTGCTCGGACTTTGAGATTAAATATCTCGCCGTAGCATTAACTTGTTGAGAAGCTGAATAGTACACTGGAATCAGCGAACTTAGATCTGTTTAAATATGTTTAGGTTTGCGGCAGATGTTTAGTTTGAAGCAGTGTAGGTAGCGATTTTGTGGTTTATCACCGTAGCAAAAGAACCCTAGCCCCGATTTAGTCCCAACCTACATCCTTTACAAGCCCTTTCCTTGTAGTTTGTTTTGGTTCAAACCCGATGTGAAGTGAAATCAGTAAATCTATCTGGATGATACTTGACAAGGTTTTGATGTTGTTCTACACACACACACACACACACACACACACACACACACACACACACACACACACACACACACACACACACACACACACATCGAGTGCTCATTTTTGACAGACCTTTTTACAGAGACCATTCCCACCGACACCGCGAAAAG
>JACVVK020000250.1:495000-522500 GCA_018292915.2 Batillaria attramentaria
CAGAACCGTGTCGGGTATTTCACGCATAATCAACCACGACAACACACTTCTCTTTGAGTGAAGCCATACAAGGCTTAAACTTTCCCTTCCACGTGCATACCATTTGTTCGACATTTTCCTGAACGGTGGTCTAGTGGTTAAGAGACCTGTCACCAATGCGAGAGGTCAGGGGTTCGAGTCCCACCCGGGGCAAAGAATTTTTCCTTCTCGTATGTGGCACCGTTCATTCGGGCCGATCGTCGGGAGTTCTCTCCGGGTACTCCGGCTTCCTCCCCCTCTGCTTTGGAAATGTTCAGCCCACCAAATTTGAAAAATAAATGCAATTCTAAATTCCGAAATTGAAATAGCTGAGCTGACCCTTCGCACCACGTGATTGTAATGTGTTTATGTCCGGTGTGTGAGACAATGTGTGTGATTCACGTGAGCGTGCGTGTTGGGTTCAGTTCGCGGCGCTTTGAGCCGATTCATGAAGTTGGGTAAAGCGCCTATATAATACTCATTATTGTTATCATTATTATTTACTGTTCCATGTTTAAATGTTTCTGAACTCAAAAAGTCAGTTGAAGAATTTTTGTATTGATTGTTTCATGTTTTAACGAGCTAAAAGAAAGATGTCTAATGTTTATCGGACAATAAAGTTATATTGAATTAAAATGACTTGGACTGAAGCCAGATGGTGGCGTAGTGGTTAAGAGACTCCGTCACCAATGCGAGAGGTCAAGTTTGAGTCCCACTCAGGGCAAAGAATTTTTCCTTCTCGTATGTGACACCGTTCATTCGGGCTGATCGTCGAGGGTTATCTCCAGGTACTCCGGCTTCCTCCCCCCTTCTCTTTGAAAATAAAATTAATGCCCTTCTAAATTCCGAAACTTAAATAGCTGAGGTGACTCTTCGCACCACGTGATTGCAATGTGTTCATGCCCAGTGTGTGAGAGAAAAAGCGTGTGGTTCACGCGAGCGTGCGTGTTGGGTTCAGCCACTTAAAGAATTAGGGAACAGCGCTCACGCAATACTCAATTATTATTATTATTGGTGAGAGAATGAACTTCACGTCAGTGGCCGGTTACCTTAAGACACATGTTGTCCGCTCTCTGTCTCCTCTCCCCGTACACCAGATGGGCACACACCGTATCTATACCCGGCCCCGTTTTAGGCTGCTTCAGGGTGGGGCTCAGCTCCCCAGGGGTGGAGGCGAAGAGAGAGTTTAAAGCCGCAGCGTCCATATCAGGTCCGTCAAGGGGGAGGGCGGGGGGAACCTTACGATCCTGGGCGGGGGATAGGGGGAGAACATCATCCATTAGAGTGATCGCCCCTTGTTGTTCGTGTTGTGAGTTGCTTGCTGAGTGTTCGTGTTCTTTCTTCTGCAGCTGCTGTGACGTGGGGACTCGACCTAAAATACAACAACAACAAATCGTCATTCGTATGCACATGACGTCATTCCAATAAGTCAGTCTGATGCGTCAGTGAATTACGTGAATCCATTGCATCAGTCAATTACATCAGTCCATTCGGCCAGTCTGTTATTTTTTTCCAGTCTATTAGGAGTCAGTCTTTTACGTCATTTTATCACATCTGTCTATTACGTCAGTCCAATCAGTAAGTCTGTTGTGTCAGTCTGATACGTTAATCTTACGAGCCAGACCGTTACTTATGACGTCAGTGTATGACGCTAAACCCTCGATTTAAAAACAACATCGGTTCATCCAGCATCTCATGAATAAAAAATTAAAATTAATATGTAGTTGTTGTTGTACCCACCTAGAAGATGTCGGCCCATGTAGAAACACAGCACCGTCACCACCACCGTCAGTCCCAACAACACGCGTGACGTCACCAGCCGCAACATCCTGAACGACAACACGACCACATCAACAACCACGTGACCAGATTGTGTTTTATTATTATCATCATCCCGGTTCCTTCTCCACAGGCCTGCCACTGGGGCGTGACTAAGATACGACACAACGTGTACGGTACACGGTACAAGCTACACTGACACGTCACAATATATTACCGTCACGCCTGACTTCACACTTGTCTTTGCTCCGTCTACCGGAACGTGAGGGAGAAATTATAGTGGCAGTTCCTCTCTCTCTCTCCCCCCCCCCCCTCTCTCTCTCTCTCTCTCTCTCAACAAAGAAACGAACAAACAAAATGTTGCCTTGCTCTTTGAACAGGCATTTTCCAGTGCCCCCCCCCCTCCCCCTTCCACCCTCCTCCCCCTCCCCCCCCCCTCCTTGGCGGTGCTTTTGTACAAAACTAACTATTCTGATTTTTTTTTAAACATTATTGGAAATTGTTTTCAGAAATGTAATCTTCGAAGGTTTGTAAAATGGGTTTGTGGTCGGAGGTCGAAATGTCTGAGCGAATTCCTCTGCTGAAATTGCTTTCTGAAATTGACCACCATCTTGACCCTGTCTTGTTCATCATTTTCGACATGTTTCTTCGTCGTCAGTTTCCTGTGTCTTACAGCACTTCTTGTCGTGCGCGCAATATACAGAATCAAAGTGCAGAAACACCAGCTGATGGTAAAAGGACAATGAATTCCTTTATCAGGAGCAAAAGAACTAAGCTCCGACCAAATCCACAGAACTTATGCAGGGGCGCCGGAACCGGGGGGGGGCAGGGGGGGCAAGAGTGTCTTTTTGCCCCCCCCCCCTCCCCCCTGGAAAATCAGGTGACTGGCAAGAGGGGGGCAAAGCCATGGTCTTGCCCCCCCCCCCTTCCCCTACCTCTCCCCATACTCCTCTTAGTGCTCTCTCCCTCATCTCACCCAACAGAGAACATGATTTTGCGGACCGAAGGCTGTCCGCTCCTCTGATTGCCCCCCCCCCCCCCCCCCCTCGCTTTTCACTTTTTTCGAGCAATGTCCTTCCTTTCAGTGGCTCCCTGGTTCGTAAAGGTTTTTTGTCTACGCAGCATTTGATCGTCTCTCCCCCCCCCCCCCCCGCTTTTCACTTTCTTCGGGCAACGTTTCCCCCTCCGAGATTCTGCCCCCCCCCCCCCTCCCCCCAACATCTTCCGGCGCCCCTGTTATGGCCTTTTTGCCAGATGACCGTAGAAATATCAAGAACAATTACATAGCCCCTCCCCAAAAAAACAACAACAACAACAAAAACACAAAAGACCAAACAACAACGACACAAAACAAAAACAACAAACAAACAAACAAACAACAACAATTACCCCAAAAAGTGAATACCTACCTTAAAAATGGGTCACACAGGATCACCTGTAGAGTTGTTCAGTAATGTTCCAGAGACACTGAGCCATCGTGGCCACATCAAGCTTCTTGTTCATCGGCATCAAACACAGAGCCGTAGGGAAAAAAAAACATTCAACAGACACACGGCACCATACGAGGACAGTCCGTGTAGTGGGAGAGAGACAGTGGCAGACTTTGTAACGTTGCTTTGCCTTCTATCTGTCCGGTACGACTTATGACTGAAGCTCCACCCATAGACACAAGGACAAGAACTCTGACACAACGTCTAGTTCATCATCCTGACACCAGGGGGAGCTGTCTTGTAGTTGGGGTGGAGGTGAGGTGTAGGGGAAGCGGTGTATGGTTGACAAGGGATGCAGGAAGATGTGTGTGTGTGTGTGTGTGTGTGTGTGTGTGTGTGTGTGTGTGTGTGTGTGTGTGTCACGGTGTGTGTGTGTGTGTGTGTGTGTGTGTTGCTCAGAGAAGGCGGGAAGGAAGTGAGCCGGGGGAAGGGAGGGGGGAGGGGGGGTAGGTGCGGAGTAAAACCTCTTGTCGGAGGAATGTTTGAGAAAAGGTCCAAAAGTGAGACCCAGTGACTAGTTGTGGTAGTAGTCACGTGACCACTGAGAGCATGCAATCTGTACCAGGAGAAAGATCCCCCCCCCCCCTCCCGCTGATCGTGTGATTCCTGTGTCACACAAGGACGACCGAGGAGAGAGGAGAACGAACGGTTCTTTTGTGCCGCTCTGACTGAAAACAGTTGCTGCGCTCTCTCACACACACACACACACACACACACACACACACACGCGCGCGCACAGAGAGAGAGAGAGAGAGAGAGAGACGTGCGCGCGCCTTTTGGTCCTGCTCCTGTCAACAAAATAAATGTGACACTTGATGAAGTTACATCCTGCCTAGTCTATGTGAGGATGGTCGGGCGTGTGTGTGTGTGTGTGTGTGTGTGTGTGTGTGTGTGTGTGTGTCTGTGTGTGTCAGTCTGTGCGGTGCGTGCAAGCGTGCGTCAGTTGTGAATCCCTGTAATCAGTCATACCTGGAGACCTGTGTTGTAACGGTACAGACACGCTCCACTGAGCACGATGTGTCGAGAGAGGGTTGAGAGTGTATCCCGTATGTCATGGTGTGTGGATGTGAGAAAGTTTCACGTTTTCCTCAGTGTTTGAATACGACGAACATGACTTTTGCAGATGATAATTATCTGCAGGTCTAGCTGATGGCTCGATGGCTCAACAAGAGAACAGAACAAGAACAAGTATTTCGGATATTGGCGAAAAACGGACACAGAGAGAATCGGACAGACAGACAGAAACTAACCCTAACCCTAACTTACGGAGGGTGAGAGAGACTCGGAGAGAGACAGACACACTGAGAGACAGACAGACAGACAGACAGACTGAGACAGACAACCAGACAGAGGAACCCAATCACAGGCAGACAGACACAGAAGAATAACTATATAGTTGCTTAAGTGAGAACTGAAACAGACAAGGGCCAGGGAAAGCAACTGTGCGACATTAGTCACAGTGACGTCCCCTGCTTTGGAAGCTAGCTTTCAGGTGCTTTTTCCCCCAAACTTGGATGGTCGAAAGCAAAAAAAAAAAAAAAAAAAAAAAACTTTTTTTTTTTGGCCTTGCATGCGTAAACTGCACCTTTTCCAGATTTTGCACCGCATTTTGTGTGTGTGTGTGTGTGTGTGTGTGTGTGTGTGTGTGTGTGTGTGTGTGTGTGTGTGTGTGTGTGTGTGTTTCTGGGTCAATGTACATAATTATAAAAAGGAAACAAGGAGGAACGGCCCCGTCCTACAAAGTTGTTTCTCCAAACTTCATATTATTTTGTCTGTTTTGTTGTTATTGTTGCCGGTTCTCCCCTCTCCAAGTTCTACCAACGACACTAGATCCTCTACGACCTCGACCGGTTAGCCACGTGACTGGGGGTGGGGCCGGGTGGGGGAAGAAGGGGGAGAGAGAGAGAGAGGCAGAGATAGAGGGTGGGTGGATGGGTGTTTAGGAGTTTAACGTCCTTTTCCACCACAAAAGGGTGATATCAAGGACGGGGCAACGAGAAAAAGGCCAGCACAAATATTTGGCCCCAGCGGCCGGGATTCAAACTCTCGGCCCAAGCATTGAAAGTCCAACGCTCTACCATTCGGCCACCCTGGCTCCCCAGAGAGAGAGAGAGAGAGAGAGAGAGAGAGAGAGGTCAGTTCCGTGAACTAAACATTTGCCGTCAGCCTCAGGCAGGTCGTCATACAGAGAGAGAGAGATGACGTCAATTCCGTGAACTAAACTTTTGACGTCAGCCTCTAGCACTGAGATCGTCTGAGGATGCTTGTTCATGTCTTGTGATTTCCCTGTTGGCTTTGTGACTTCTCCGACTGAATTATTTTTCACATGAAATCTGGAAGATGTAGAGGGCTGATGAAATGTCGGAAGCAGTGACAATACTTGCAGATTTTGTCTGTGAACCAAACATTTGACGTCAGCCTCAAGCTGCTCGTCTGTCAGGTGATACTTCTTCATATCTTGTGATTTCCTTGTTGTTTCTGTGACTTCCGTGACTGAATTAATTTTGATATAAAATCTGGAAGATCTAGAGAGCTGATGAAATGTGGACTTAAGTGCCTCGGGTTGTACTTACGAAATTGCAAAATTGGAACTTTTTTGACCAGCGCTTCTCGCAGAAACGTGAAAAAATGTGTTTATCTAAAAGCTCTGTTATTCTTAATACTAAAGCTATAATAGTGCAGTAGTTCATGTCATATGTGCAGTTGGCATAAGTGACAAAAATACCGGAATGATGAGTAATTTGAAAGAGTCTTTTCATAGATATTTGGCCTTATATGCAAACAACCCCTACCTCGGAAATATTTTTTTTACACAAAACCAGTCAGAGCTACAGAGCTGTAGCACGAATCAAGGCAGTGTGATTGGGTGAACTTCCAAAGTCTAGAAAATGAAGGAATTTGAACAACTTTTTCGAAAAAATTCGTAACATGACCGATTTTTTAAAATTGGCGATAACTCTTCTGAAAATGCGGCAGGCTAAAAATCCTGAAAGGTAGCTCTGGAGAAGGTGAATTCCCATTTTATCTCAAAGTAAAAAGGCCTCCAACGAGGTGGTTTAGGAGATAGTCATCATTACATCCGTCCACACACACACACACACACACACACACACACACACACACACACACACACACACACACACACACACACACACACACACGTCACTCCCGCCAAAAAGAACGCAGCAGCATAGTGTGCACGTAAGGTGTCTATGACGCAGATTTCGTTACGTCACTGTGTGCGTGAAAGTAAGTATTGTGTGGAGAAACGTCACAGTCTTGTATTGTATCACTGAAACTTGCTGCTGCGCGTAGCAAAATCTGCCCCGTCTCATAAAGTTGTTTCTCTATAGAGAAACAACTTTAAAAAAAAAGAAAAAAAAAAACCATGTCCGACTCGTGTAGCGTTTCGCTGTCAGGAAGTCTCCTCTCGGCGTGCATGAAGCTTATGCGTGACATTCATGATGTGACAAATGACGTGACATACCGGATAGCACGTGACAAGGACAGACAACCGTGTGACGCCAGGTGCGTTTACATTGTGTCCTTCACATTGGACAAAGGACTGTTGCTGGGGGGGGGGGGGTGAACGGAGGTGGGGGGGGGGGGGAGTGTTTTCTGTTTGGTTTGTTGTTCTTGTTTTTTGTTGTTTATCTATATTGTTGTTTTGTTGTTGTTGTTTTTTGGGGGGTCTTGTTTTTTTTTTGTTTTTTGTTTTGTGTTTGTTCTTTGTTGTTGTTTGGTTGTTTTTTTCTTGTTTTCTTGTTGTTGTTTGGGGTTGTTTTTGTCTTTTTTTTCTTTTTTTTTGTTGTTGTTGCTGTTGCTGTTGCTGTTGTTGGTGGGTTGTTTTTTTTTTTGGGGGGGGGGGAGAGGGGGGGGTCTTGTTTTGTCGGTGGTGTTTTGTATTTTATACAGGGCCATATGTAATGTATGCATTGTGAGGCTTGCCAGTCCGAATGATCAACCCAAAAAATTAATGTATTCATGAAGCTGACTGTAACCAGTGATTTAATGACTTTATGTCAACGGTGTCAACTCATACAGAAGTCAGACGGCAGTGATAGGTGCCTGGTAAGATACTGAGATAAGCCTATTAATTCATGATTATAAAAGCACAATGCCAGTGTCACCATTTTATGCGCATATCTGTCAAGTGCCCATTTGCATATCTTATAGGCCATATGCGCAGCGAATAAACTTCTGTTTCAGTTGTGTGATCCCAGTGTATGCCGTATGATGAACTTTATGTACAAACTCTGTGTGTGTGTGTGTGTGTGTGTGTGTGTGTGTGTGTGTGTGTGTGTGTGTGTGTGTGTGTGTGTGTGTGTGTGTGTGTGTGTGTCCCTATCATTAACTTAAGAGTTTTTGTCACGTCATTTTGCGAGACCGTCTAAGGGAATTAAATCTTGGAATGCGATCTTGGAGACCTACATTTGTGAGTAATTCTCTCCCCTAGAGTATAACCATGGCACAGTGCGTGAACTCTCCGTGACTAGCCCTACGTAAGAGAGAATAAGAACAAGAACCTTTATTTTACAACGGTAGAAGTTACAGGCATAATTATTCATACCAATTTTAAAACTTGCCGTTGCTACAATACATGAGCTAATACTCCTGTCAAAAAGAAAAAAAAAGGAGATACAAAGTAAGGACAGCACACACACACACACACACACACACACACACACACACACACACACACACACACACACACACACACACACACACCGCCACCGCCACCACCACCACTTCCACCACCACCACCAACAACAACAACAACAAAAACAAACTTTAAGCCAGCAAGTCCGTTCTGAAGAGGGCACGTGTACAAAATGAATGTTCCGCCGTAGAGCGTGGGTTTGTTTTTGTTTTGTTTTTTTGTTGTTGTTGTTTTTTTTATTTTTGTTTTTTTAAGTGTAATGGGTTAACGATTATACAGCTAAGTGTAAAAGGGTTAACGCTAAATGTTCACAATAGGAAAGGTTACAGTCACTGTATGTTGCCAGCCCAGTTTACAGACGAGCGCGCACGCACACACACACACACACACACACACACACGCACGCACGCACACACACACACACACACACACACACACACACACACACACACACACACACACACACACACACACACGCACGCACGCACGCACGCACGCACGCACACACACACACACACACACACACACACGCACGCACGCGCACACACACACACACACACACACACACACACACACGCACACGCACGCACACACAAATACAAATACACACACCCACCGCGTGCGCGCGCACGCACACACACACACACACACACACACACGCACGCACGCACACACACACACACACACACACGTCCATGGACTACCTATAGTTCAAACCGTCACGATTCATTGATCACAACGCTCTACGGCCGTCAACAAGGCTAAAAGGACCACAGACACCGCCATTGTACGAACTTTCTCTGACCGGTTAGTCAATTTCGCTGACTGTCCAAGTCTGTGAGTTCCACCGCCCCCCCCCCCCCCCCCCCCTTGGCTCAGTGTCTGTATTCCACTTTGTGTGGACGGACCCCTCGTGCTGCATGACTAGTTGTGGGTACATACCCAGGCCTGCTGTGTGCTCTCGGGGGAACATTGTGAGAGTGACTACATATACGACGACTTGGTCACGCATCGCTGGAGCTCACGGTCTGTTGGTGTGGTTGTCTCAAGTCACTGCAGAGAAAAAAGCGAGTGAAACTGACAAGAGATATGTATGTGTTTATGGACCGCATTGATCGTTCTGTGGCATCACAGTGTCATTTTAATCAACATCAAACCACAGTTGTTAGTGTTAAAGGCTGCTCACATCTAGTATTCTTTTATATCAAGATTTCAGCCGGACGTGAAAATAGACCACTCCGTGTGCCAGAGCTTGAGCGGCATGTCAGTCTTTCAGTTGTGAATGTTAAGTAACACTTTTGATCGCGTATTATCCATAACCTATTATAGCCATTTATCACATCCTATCACTGTACCAGTGTGTCGTCTCGTCGATAGAACACAATCAACACCTAGTTACACGCTACCTCTAAGCTACCGAGGCCTACCATGTAGTTGATGTAGGATATGATATTCAGTAATAACAGGATGTGGATGTGTGAGTGCTGTCACTGTGCGGCGTTATCGCTCTCTATAATCTGTGCGTCCCGTATCTGATTGGTGTCACACCTGCCAGTATTTGTCGCGTTCAGCCATCTTCCGTCATTCACATCACCAGGTGTCACCAGCCTTCACTTTCTGTAGCCAGCTTGTAGTCAGCCTGTAGTTCACCTGTAGTAAACCTATGGTCAGTCTATAGTTCACCTGTAGTAAACCTATAGTCAGTCTATGGTTCACCTGTAGTAAACCTGTAGTAAACCTATAGTCAGTCTATGGTTCACCTGTAGTAAACCTGTAGTAAACCTATAGTCAGTCTATGGTTCACCTGTAGTAAACCTATAGTCAGTCTATGGTTCACCTGTAGTAAACCTGTAGTAATCCTATAGTCAGTCTATGGTTCACCTGTAGTAAACCTATAGTCAGTCTATGGTTCACCTGTAGTAAACCTGTAGTAAACCTATAGTCAGTCTATAGTTCACCTGTAGTAAACCTATAGTCAGTCTATGGTTCACCTGTAGTAAACCTATAGTCAGTCTATGGTTCGCCTGTAGTAAACCTATAGTCAGTCTATAATTCACCTGTAGTAAACCTGTAGTAAACCTATAGTCAGTCTATGGTTCACCTGTAGTAAACCTATAGTCAGCCTATAGTTCACCTGTAGTAAACCTATAGTCAGTCTATGGTTCACCTGTAGTAAACCTATAGTCAGTCTATGGTTCACCTGTAGTTAACCTGTAGTAATCCTATAGTCAGTCTATAGTTCACCTGTAGTAAACCTATTGCCGGTGTGTCTGTACTTTAAAATTCTCACATGCCGTTTTCAATTGGCCGATGGGGGGGGGGGGGGGGGGAATTTGGCGGAGGGGGGGGGGGGGGCGGAGGTGGATCTGGCGTGAAAAAACAAAATCTGTGAAACTCGTCAATAACAAAATGTTAGGGTTAGAGGTACTAACAATAATCACGTTATCGGCACGGGATAATTATGGTGTACGGGAAGTAACTTCATTGTTCAGTTCGGCAACTTCGCCATGAAAGAACCGGACCAAAGCCGGATACATCCGCTAGATACACGATAAATATGTACGAGGTCCTAGAGGATTATGCGTAACGTACAACATGATACAACATCGAGAGGAAATCATGTAAATAAGGTAGAGCGACCCGTGCTAGAGAATATCACACCATTTCGCCACGCGAGTTGTCAG
Organism: Batillaria attramentaria; assembly: GCA_018292915.2. NCBI lineage: Eukaryota > Metazoa > Mollusca > Gastropoda > Batillariidae > Batillaria > Batillaria attramentaria. The sequence goes on from JACVVK020000250.1 coordinate 505,632, forward strand.
CGAGGGGCAGGGAGGATAGAAGGGACGGGGGTTGGAGGAGGGGGGGGGGGGGGGTGGAGCGAGGGTCAACATCAGTTGCAACTATACATTATTAAATCTGCATTGCCAGTCAAAATCTCGTGGGATCTCGGAGCACATCCGGTATCCGGACTCCAGCGTAAGTGTTCTACAAACACGACAGAAAGAATACACTGAATGAAGAGAGCTCAGTGAATCACAGGCAAGTGGCGATATATCCATATCCAGACCCATGTTTGTTTGGTCGTTTGTCTGGTGCACGCCGTTATCAGATGTGATACATCACCATGCCATTCAGCTTGACGCCAAGTCTGTTTGAGAGCAGAATATTTCTCGCTCCATAGAAACACACACACACACACACACACACACACACACACACACACACACACACACACACACACACACACACACACGGTTTTGTGCAAGACTTCTTCTGTGTCCACGTTGGATTCTGGTTCTTTCTCTCTTCTCGGTTTTCATCCTTTCACCATTCGTAACAAGAGCCTCAGTGTGTTCGCTGTCCCGCACCCGAGAGGTCGCCATGTCCGATCGTTCTACTCGCCGGTTTTCTACTCGCTAAGATTGCAATACAGGTCGGTTTATAAATAATATACCTCCAATCGTCAGATTTTACGGACAGTCTTTTTGTTTGTTTGGGTTTTTTTTTCCCTTGGATTTAAATCTTAAGAGGTCGAGCCCGACCACTGACCCCCTGCCCGCTATATGACAAGACTTGTTAAAAAGAACAAGCCACTGCACACCAGTCGGAACCACTTCAAGCCACTATCACGCGAGGCGTGGGCCTTACCCGCTGGGCTTGAGACCGCTGCAGGTTGTGTAATAGTGGCTTGAAGTGGCTTCTAGGTTTCTGTAGATTTCAAGTGGCTTTTACGTGGACATTTTAAGAGTTATTCCATTGTAAGGATGTTCTACAACAGTGGACATACATTATGTTGACAGGTGCTGATTTTGTTAGGTGAGGAAAGGTCTGTTTAAAGAAAGTCACGTGTTTTGTAGCATCCCTTGTAGTAGGCTTGGTTTATTTTTAACCCTAGACTAGAGGGGGAGCCGGGGTGGTCGAATGGTAGAACGTTGGACTTCTAATGCTCGGGTCGTGAGTTCGATCCCGGCTGGGGCCAAATATTTGTGCTGGCTTTTTCATCGTTGCCCTGTCTTTGATATCACAGTATGTGGTGGAAAAGGACGTTAAACCCCCAAACACCCATCCACCCACCCACCCTAGACTAGAGCCAGTAACAACATCTTGTCAACCCGCAGAATAATGTGCAGACCGTTGTAATGTTTAGTAATGTTACTTGACTGTCTGCTGTGATGAGTAACGGGATTTGTCGCCGCCTACAGGTCACAAACACAATGTTACATTCCTCATGTCGACACCATGCAGTCAACTCGGATACTCGCTCTGTGCACAGTTCTCGCCGGCAACAGACGTGCATGACACTTTGCACCACACGTAATAAATTGTATACACACACACACACACACACACACACACACACACACACACACACACACACACACACACATTCCTGCACTCGGAGTTTCACTAACCACGACACACACAGAGTGGGGTCTGAGTTTCCTGCTTGTTTTCGAATGCTGTTGCAACGCTTAGTCATAAAGTGGATGGCAACACACAGACTCACATATGAAACAGATTGTTGCTAGAGTCGTGAACAGGAGATGTTTCTAATGTGGTAACTATCAGTTTGACTGCTGGGTGTCAACAGTGGATGTTTCTAATGTGGTAACTATCAGTTTGACTGCTTGGTGTCAACAGTAGATGTTTCTAAAGCGTTAACTGTCAGTTTGACTGTTGGGTGGAAACAGTGGATGTTTCTAAAGCGTTGACTTGTCAGTTTGACTGCTGGCTGTCAACAGTGGATGTTTCTAAAGCGTTGACTGTCAGTTTGACTGCTGGGTGGAAACAGTGGATGTTTCTAAAGCGTTGACTGTCAGTTTGACTGCTGGGTGGAAACAGTGGATGTTTCTAAAGCGTTGACTGTCAGTTTGACTGCTGGGTGTCAACAGTGGATGTTTCTAAAGCGTTAACTATCAGTTTGACTGCTGGGTGTGAACAGCGAAAGGTAAGTTGGATCCAGACAAGAAGTCAGTAGTTCTTCAACACTAGAAAACTATGGCGTGAGTTTGGTCCTGAGGAAGGCGAAAGTCGAAACGTTGACCCGTGCCGTCCTTTGTGAAAGTTAAGTGGTTTCTGTCCCTTTTATGTCGCTTTTATTTGCTTAACTTGTAACCACTTCGCAGTCATTGCCGTTTCATTTTCTATGGAGTGAGTGTTAAAAATCTGAACTTGAAATAGTGAAACATGAATTGTCTTTCACAGAAGATTTGTTAACTACCTGCTGGTGGTGGTGGTGGTGGTGGTGCTGGTGGTGGTGGTGGTGGTGCTGGTGGTGGTGGTGGTGGTGGTGGTGGTGGTGATTTCAAAAACCAAATGTATACGTTTTGCCGATGGAGATGGTCAAAGTTTCTCAGAACTGAGAGCTACATTCACAGCCGCTAACAGCTGATCTGATAGAACGATGGAATGGCACACAGTTTGGTCCATGTATTCACTTCTCAACTGAAATTAGCGAAAGCTAAACATTTCTACAAAGATATGCGTTGTAACACTTTTCAGTCTCTTTTTGCCCTGTCTTTCGTATTTTTCTCACTTGCTGGACAAAAACACTTGCATACTTAAAACGACCAACGAACCTTAAGTGTAGAGGGCTCTGTATAACATTCCCCCACTGTACATGTTTTTGGCGTGCATTTTCTTTCCTTATTACACCACCCAGCTGTGTGTTTAATTGCTATTTCGTGTGTTCACTAGAGGTTGGCGCATTGTCCACAGATCATTATCTCCTTTTTATGTCTGTTTTCTTTTCAAACGGCTCTGTGTGTGTGTGTGTGTGTGTGTGTGTGTGTGTGTGTGTGTGTGTGTGTGTGTGTGTGTGTGTGTTCTCTTTGAATACTCGTGTCGGTTTTCTTTTTCATTAGTTCTGACACTTTCATTTCCTCTCCAAATTCCCACAACGTTTGTGTTGCAGATCAGACCAGGAACTGACCATCCACACAGGATTTCGTGCTGTAAGTGGTTCAGCATCAGCTGTCCAAACGTCGACGGACGAGTGAGACAGGGAGAGAGAGAACGAGAAAGAGATTTCGGATCAATATTGGGCTTGTTACAGACAGGATCGTTTTCCCGCTTAAAACAGACCTTGGACGAGATTCTGTGACAACGAAAGGTCATGCTGCGTGCGATTAGCTGAAGCGTCGTTTTTCCTGTGTCGGCAGACTGCAAGAAAGGAGCGACCGCTGCGAGGAACATTTTAAAAGTTTTGAGAGGTCACGATATTTTCCGTGGTCTCAGGTCGCCGCCGGTTCCTGGGTGTGTAGACAGGATAACCTCAAACACTTTCTCCGATGAAAAGACTACTGCATAGTTAACACGGAAGCCTTTTGCCAAAGCCAGTTTTGAAACTGAAGTTGGCCTGTAAGCAACGACCGGTTCACTGAGGAATAGTATTGTGACGACCGGTTCACTGAGGAATAGTATTGTGACGACCGGTTCACTGAGGAATAGTATTGTGACGACCGGTTCACTGAGGAATAGTATTGTGACGACCAGTTCACTGAGGAATAGTATTGTGTACGTCCACGCTATGGTTTAAGTGGTGAGATAATTAACCTGCCGTCGTGTTTGTTCGTGTCGACTGTACGCGTGATAAAGGCTACAGCACCCGTACACTGGCAGCTCTACCCTGATCAGCGTACCCCCAGTGTGCCCCTCAGTGTACCCCCTCAGTGTAAGTTGTGGAATGTGTTTTGGCGCCGGACCAGCTCTCGCCATGGACTCCATCAGGAACTTCTTCAGAGACGGTGAGTGACGGGCTAGTTGATTGGTTGATTGTCGGAATGAATGTTGTGATTGGTCACACAGACCAACGAATGCTTGGTGGATTCCGTTTGGCCGTTCAGTGAAGCCCAACCAACAGTCATGGCGACTTCTGTAAGGGTTAAGCTGATTGGATGTTTTCCGAAGTTTGGGAGGGGTCACACTAACCACAGGGCAAGTTTCTTCGGCTGAGCATAGAATCCTCGTGTCTGTACAAACAATCGTTATCAACCGGGGTTTAACAATCAGCTAGGCACAGTCATGAAGTTTACGCATAATAATAATATTGTGCACACAGACTTGATCAAATGGAGGCGAAGCACAGACTTTATCAAATGGAAGCGAAGCACAGACTTGATCAAATGGAAGCGAAGCACAGACTTTATCAAATGGAAGCGAAGCACAGACTTTATCAAACGGAAGCGAAGCACAGACTTTATCAAATGGAAGCGAAACTGCTCCAGAACATGACTCCTAAAACCGCCAAGCAGATCTCGCAGTTTTTACTTTAAATCTTCACGCCTTGTGTAATAGTGGCTTGAAGTGGCTACTACTGGTGTGCATTGGCGTGTTCTTTTTAACCAGTCTTATCATATAGCGGGCAGGAGGTGATTGGCTCTTAAGGGATGTTGACTTCTGCGAGGCCTAGTAAAGTTGGAAACAGCGCCTTTAACGCAGTGAATTCCACATTGACAGAACAAGTTGACGTAACTGTCGTCTGTAAGCCAGACCGACTTTCCAACTTCCCCGTGAAGCAGCTTTTTCATATTGAACAGCTCCACACATTTCCAGACGCAGAAAAAGTTTTAGACGGGCTGAATCCATCTTTGCTTCGCCAACACTTTTGCTCGTGAGTGCGCCCACACGCTCGAAATACTGTATGTCGATGATTAGTACAGCTCGTAATGCGATACAATGTTATTTACACTTTGCGTGAGCGATCGAATATTCAAAGTCTGCGACTGTTGGTAGACTACTGGAGCGCTCAGTGTGCTCGCCGCGTCATCGAGTACGCTTCTGTTGGCTCAGTGCCAGCGTTACAGACGCTGTCACTGTCCAGGTGTCTAAGTGGTGTGATGATAAATACTACGACAACAGGTCAGAACGATCAGTGAGCATACAAAATTGCTAGTAGCACTGGCCTCCTTTATACGTTACTTGCATGGTCCGTGTGAATCCGGTGCACCCCGTGATACGTGTTAGCATCGAGTTACCATAATAATAATAATATTATTTATAGGGCGCCTATCCCCGGGGAACGAGCTCTAGGCGCCTCACATTCTAAAACCGAAGTTAGGAAAAGGATTTTTTTTTTTAAATTTCACTCAGTGTACATTACTTAAGAACAACTTTAAAAAGGTTAAGGAGCACACACACACACACACACACACACACACACACACACACACACACACACACACACACACACACACGCGCGCGCGCGCGCGCGCGCGCACGCACGCACGCACACACACTCACACACGCACACACACACGCACACGCACGCACGCACGCACGCGCGCACACGCACGCACGCACGCACGCACGCACGCACACACGCACGCACGCACGCAACACGACTGAGTAAAAATGATAAAGGACAGACAGAGACAATTAAAAACCAAGAACAAGTACCAGTGATAAAACCCAAAACAAAAGGATAGATTGGAATGAACCAGATAAAACCTTAAAAGATAGCAGTGGTGAGGAGCTAAATGTAAGACATTAAAGATGGGGCCATCGTGATTGTAATATGTTCATGCGAGAGTGTAAAGTATTGACACTAAGAGCATGCACTCGTCATTATCCTTGACTGATCCCCCCGCCAGCTGTCACTTCGTGTCACGTGATGTAGTATAGACCTGTGTGAAATGGGCGGCCTCAGCGGGGGCGCGTTCAGTTAGCGTAACCCTACATAGCGCTCATCAACGCCTAGAGATTGGTACATGTAGTTCCTAACCCCAGTCACGTGGCTACAGGTCGAGTTATCATTGGCTGTTTCACGAGTTAGGTAGCCCCTTGCTTTGGAAAACTAGATTTTCTGCGTAGGGGCTAGTTTTATCCACGTAGGGGCTCGTTATATCCACGTAGGGGCTAGTTTTATCCACGTCAGTAGGGGCTCGTTTTATCCACGTAGGGGCTAGTTTTATCCACGTAGGGGCTAGTTATATCCACGTAGGGGCTAGTCAGTTATATCTACGTAGGGGCTAGTTTTATCCACGTCAGTAGGGGCTCGTTTTATCCACGTAGGGGCTAGTTTTATCCACGTCAGTAGGGGCTAGTTTTATCCACGTAGGGTCTACGCTAACTGAACGCACGCCCGGACTAAATATCACGTGGTTTTCACATTGTCGTCGTGATACAACTCACTTGTAAAACTGACAGACGGTTAACATTGATTTTTGTAGACACTTGTGGGCCGGCGGCAGTAAAGTCGCTTTATGATTCCAACAGTCCGATACAATATAGCCGCGCTGATCACGAATGACAGGTCATTTACTTGCTTAAGCACACACACACACACACACACACACACACACACACACACACACACACACACACACACACACACACACATCGACGCCTGATTGACGGTGGTCGGCAACAGATGTCCATGTGCGGTACATTGTCAGCCGCCATATTGCTGGTCACGTGACTAATAGAAAACATGCACCAAAGGGTATATCTACACAGCTCGGTGTGCACAATATTACACGGTGTCCCGAGTTCTGGCCTACCACTGTGAAACTGAACCCTGTCTGATGGCCGTTCTCGGGAGGGCCTGCGGACGTGGGTAAACGTTGTAGGAGGGCGTTGCGGAAGGGGGTGGGGGTGGCGGGGGTTGGGGGGGGGGGGAAGGACGAGGTGAACTAGGGGAGATTTGGTTTAAACATTTTGATTTATTGAAGGAACATCGTCAGGCAGTAAACAGTATCACACTGTAGGAGAGCACAACAAGTGAAAATTTATGTACGTGCTCATCTGAACCAGTTTACATAAAAGCATGGCGGAGACATTGGCGTGGAAAAACTGGATTGAAATATAAAGACGTAAAAAAAAAAAGAGCAGGAAGAAGAAAGGAAAGAAGAAAGAACATATCAAACTTTACTGTGAGTGGTGGTGGCAACAGCCCGTCCGCGTGGACACAGGTTTAGAAATTTAGATGGCGAAGCGACCCGATAAGTCAATAAATTGTTGTACTGTTTTGAAAAGGTTTGTATTTTGATATAGAGATTGGGTGAGGCTTCCTCCCAAGTGGATATCTAAAGGAGATTTCAAGTTCGTTTGTTTGTTTCGCTTTTCTAGTTACATTAAGTCTCTTGAATCAGTGTTCAGGTCGTGCATTTTCGATTTCGTCATTATTCTCCGTCTTTTGAAACCCATCATTACACCTGTCATCCCTTCCATTCCTTTCTCCTTTTTCGAGAAGGGTGTGTGTGGGTGTTGGGGGGGGGGGGGGGGGGCTACTGGCCGGAAAGGGCCTCTATGTTATATTGATTGTTATCAGTCGCGGGTGTTAAATGTTCTTGTTATTGTTTCAGTGCTCGTTGCTATGAGTTCATTTTTATTACCCGTTGTCCATATTGGCGCAGCTGAAACGTTTGCCCATGTTAATTAAGACTAGAATGGTCAGACTGACTGCCCTATGTATGCACAGACTGTGTTGTCTAACGCCCACGACTGTGCTTTGTGAAACCTAATTAATGTCAACAACAAAGGGGGACTTTATTCCAGGTGTGAAAAAATGACCTTACACCGCCAGATTTAAAATATAGGATGGACAGAAGTAGCAGCAGATGAACGCTACACAGTGAAGGGGACTGCATGGCCTGTGTATGGAGTGTATGATATCGTTTGTTATTCCGACCACAGACGATCAGTATCACGCACTGTACGGACTCACTCGAGGTTTGTCATCAGTTCCTCACAACACTCATTGTGTATTCATGTGTCGATATCATGCCATATTGGGACATGCCGCTTTCCTGTCATACAATCGATAGTCACACGCCGTGCCGGCACTTAGCTTTCATATAATGTGACGGGGTGGGTGGGTGGGTGTTTGGGAGCTGTATGACGGGGAGGGGGAGAAAGAGACAGCTCTAAGCGTTGTTTGTTTGTTTGTTTGTTTGTTTGTTTGTTTGTTTGTTTGTTTTTCTAAAAAGATCTGGGTGACGCTGCACTCAACTCGGGGCGACGCGCTTTCGCCAGGGAGGCAACACTAGATACATGTACCTAATATTTATATGCCGGAAAAACAAATCATAAGTAGTGGAAGTAGTAGTGGAAGTAGTAGTGGCAGTAGTAGTGACAGTAGTGGCAGAAAGTAGCAGTGGTAGTAAGTGGCAGAAGTAGTGGCAGTAGAAATGGCAGTAGTAGTGACAGTAGTAATGCAACATTGCAGTAGTCCTCCGGAAGTCACAATTTCGTGGGAGAGCAGCATGGTTCGCTATAGGCCCACTGGTGCGATAAAATAGTCGGTATTGATGATGATAAGCTATTTGTATGGCACAGCAACAGCTCTCACGCAATAATCTTGAGAAGAAGAAGAACTTGTGACGAGAGAGAGAGATGATGAAACTTTATTTATCAACGGTAAACGTTTTGACAGAAATTCGCCAGTTTGCAAACTTGCCGTTGCTAATACTACAGAGACTATCTACTATGGAAAAAAGGGAGAAAAATATATAAGAGAAAAAAAGTTTAACACAGAAAATTATGCACTAAACTACAGGAACCCCATCGATGAGTGCATCCTTGCCGTTGGAGATGGGGCTTGCGTGTCTCCATGACCCCGAGAGCTATGCCGGCGGGAGATTCGTCTCCTGGTAGGGCCACCCATGCTGGACAGGTCGAAGGGTAGAGGCCAGACGAAGCGCACTCACTGGTCCTCCAGGTTGGGGGTTTGAGTAGGGCTAACAACCCAACTCTTTAAAAACAAAACCTGTTACAGAAACTACAACCACAGATCTACAACGCAACTTGGTCCAGGAAGAGTCCTCTCTAGTAGAGCCCATGACGCGAGCTGGTGAAAGCCCTCGGGAAGCCAGTGCGCCGACTACTCTTCTGACGGCCAAGACCAAAGCCAGGATAGGGACCTGGAACATCCGAACCCTATACGAAACAGGAAAGACAGCACAAGTGAGTCAAGAAATGCATAGATACAATCTGAAGCTGCTCGGCCTATGTGAGACAAGATGGACAGGAACAGGACGCACTCGACTCACCTCCGGAGACACCATCCTCTACTCCGGACACGAAGATGGCCAACCACACATGCACGGAGTAGCGTTGCTGATGACACCTGAAGCAACACAAGCACTATTGTCCTGGGAACCAGTGTCACCAAGGATCCTGAGCGCCAGATTCAACTCGAAGGGCAGGAAAGTCACCATCCTCCAGTGCTACGCTCCCACCAACATGGCGGATGAGGAAGAAAAGGAGAACTTCTACGAGCAGCTCCAAGCCGTCCTCGACAAAGCACCGAGAAGAGACCTGAAGATCCTCATGGGAGACCTCAACGCCAAAGTGGGCACCGACAACACAGACAGAGAACTCATCATGGGCAAACACGGAACAGGGACACAGAACGAGAACGGAGAGCTCTTCACAGAATTCTGCACCACCAACGACCTGGTCATCGGAGGCACCATATTCCCCCACAAGACCATCCACAAAACCACTTGGACATCACCGGACGGAAGAACTGTAAACCAGATCGACCACATCACCATCGGCAGGAAGTGGCGAAGAAGCTTGCTGGACGTCCGAGCAAAGCGGGGAGCTGATGCAGCCTCAGACCATCACCTCGTCATTGCAGCGATCAAGATCAAGCTGAAGGCCTACAGAGACCAGGCGGACAGACCATCCCACAAGTACAACGTGCACAGTCTGAAGGAGAGCGTCAAGACCAACGCCTTCAGATGTGAGCTGAGGAACAGATTCAGCGCTCTCGACACACTACCTGAAGAGACAATCGAGGAGCACTGGCACGACCTGCGAGAAACCTGGACAGCAACATGCAGGAAAGTGCTGGGAAAGAAGACGAGACAACACAAAGAGTGGCTTACATCTGACACCTGGGACCTCATCACGGAGAGGAAACGCCTGAAAGACCTGATCAACCACACTGACGACCAAGACCACAAGCGCGACCTGCAGGCTCAATACTGGGACGTCAACCGGCAGGTCAAGAGGAGCGCAAGGAACGACAAGAGGAACTTCATCAACGACCTCACAGAAGAAGCAGAAACAGCAGCAGGACAACGGAACATGAAACGGCTCTACGAAATAACAAGGACACTCTCTGGGAAAAATAACAACCCCACCAGACCAGTCAAAGACAAGAACGGACAAATCATCACCAAAGAGGAAGACCAAAGGACAAGGTGGGCTGAACACTTTAAGGAAACGCTCAACAGGCCTCCACCACCAGTCCCACCAGACATACCACCGACAGCCCAGCTACTCGACATCAGCACCAACCCCCCTACCAAGACCGAGATCATCAAAGCCATCAAGTCCCTCAAGTCTGGCAAAGCAGCAGGCCCTGACGGCATACCACCCGAAGCCCTCAAGGCCGACATCCAGACCTCCACCGACATGCTGCACCCGCTCCTGAGGAAGATCTGGGAGAGCGAGAGCGTGCCACAAGACTGGAAGAAGGGACACCTGGTAAAGCTGCCAAAGAAAGGGGACCTCTCATCCTGTAGCAACTGGCGAGGCATCATGCTCCTGTCCATACCAGGGAAGGTTCTCACCAGGATCATCCTGGAGAGGCTGAAGACCGCACTGGACAAGACACTCCGGGAGGAACAGGCAGGATTCCGCAACGACCGATCCTGCACTGATCACATAGCCACGATGAGGATCATCATCGAGCAGTCCCTGGAGTGGCAGACCCCCCTGTACAGCACCTTCGTTGACTTCCAGAAGGCGTTCGACAGTGTTGACAGGGAGGTCATCTGGAAGCTGATGTCTCACTACGGTTTTCCACCAAAGTTTGTCAACATCATCCGACAGCTGTACGAAGATGCCACCTGCCAGGTAATCCACGACGGGAAACTGACAGAACCATTCACAGTACGGACCGGCGTTCGTCAAGGCTGCATCCTCTCACCCACAATCTTCCTGATGGTGGTCGACTGGGTCATGAGGCAAGCCACCGACGGTAAGAGGACAGGGATCCAGTGGACCTTCAGCAAACAGCTCGAGGACCTGGATTTCGCGGACGACATCGCCCTCCTCTCCCACAAGCAACAAGATGCGCAGGAGAAGCTGAACAGAGTCGCCGAAGAAGCTGAGAAGACCGGCCTCAAGATCAACATCAGCAAGACCGAAGTCATGAGAGTCAACCACAAACAGCACGACCCCATCCAGCTGCACCAGGAAGACATCAAAGAGGTGGACAAGTTCACCTACCTCGGCAGCGTTGTCAGCAAGGATGGAGGAACGGACGAAGACATCAAGAGCCGCACCAACAAAGCCAGACATGCCTTTCGCACTCTGCGCCCCATCTGGAGATCCACAGCCCTATCCCTGCGAAACAAGATCCGGATCTTCAACTCAAATGTGAAGTCGGTCCTACTCTATGGCTCGGAGACATGGCGCACCACCAAGACAGGCTCCCACAGGCTGCAAACCTTCATCAACAGATGCCTCCGCAACATTCTCAACATCAGATACCCACTGGTGATCACCAACCAAGACCTCTGGGAGCGAACAAGACAGGTCCCCATCGAGCAGGAGATCAAGAAAAGGAAATGGGGATGGATCGGACACACTTTGCGAAAGCCAACATCAAATGTCACCAGGCAGTCCCTTGATTGGAACCCCCAGGGAAAGCGCAAAGTGGGCCGACCGAAGCAGACCTGGCGGAGGAGTACGGACGCTGAAGCCAAGGCCGCCGGAACGACGTGGGCCGAACTAAAGAGGGCGTCCCAGAACCGAGTGCGCTGGCGGAGTGTGGTTGCAGCCCTATGTTCCCCAGGGAATAAAGAGGACTAAACTAAACTAACTAAACTACAGGAAACAAAACCATAGAGAAAATCGTCCATCAGGTCAAAACGCATTCACACACACGTGCGACCTTTGGAGAGAGAGAGAGAGAGAGAGAACACAATGTCAATTTTTTTGTCAACAACAAAAGTTTATTGTTTGAATAATAACCCAGATCAGTTTTGAATCCCGATCATTAAAATGAAGAGGGTAACACATGGAGTATTTGCGTGTTTGTCTACAACTGTTCATGGCTCGTGTAATACTATCTATGTGGAAATACAAGCTTCACACTACACAGCTGTCGCCTCTACGCGTGCTCTGGCAACCAGTTTTACCGCCATGTTGTTTGATTAAAAACACGCGGGTGATGCCGGCTGCATGTGACTTTGTGATGCTGGTAAACAAGCGGCAATGATGTGACATGAGTGGTGATAATATGTAGTAAGTGTAATAAGCGGTGATAGGTTTATATGAAGGCAATCGGTAATTATGAGATGATAACAACAGGTTGTTTCCAGGGCGTTTCGCCAGATGCATGCAATCACTAAACTCTTCTACTTTCTTTCATACATTTCAATTGTAAGCAGAAATTTCTATGTTGCAAAACTTGCCTTCCTCAATAAAGTACTCCCTTCATTCCTTCTGTCTATTTATCTGCCCCTGTTGTCCAGTTTCCTTTTCTTTTTTCCTTCCTTCCTTTCGTTCGTTCGTTGTTTCAGAGTCATTTGTGAGTGGCTCGATCTCAGTCACTGATGTCGTTTTATTTTTACCTACCACGCCTGTTGTTGTTGTTGTTGTTTGAGTTTGACAATACCAGTCATGCAATGCGGGTTGAACAGCGTGTGTGTGTGTGTGTGTGTGTGTGTGTGTGTGTGTGTGTGTGTGTGTGTGTGTGTGTGAAGTTTGGACAGGGGGGAATGGGATGGGGGTGGGAGCAGGGGGGGGGGGGAGGGGGAGGAAGGGGGGGGGGCTTGCGAATGTGCAGCACCGACATTATTGTCTGTTTCCACTTTATCTGTCAGCCCACACCTGCGTTGCACAAATTACCTTTCAGCTCAGCAATAAGCACACATTTGCCTTGTGTACACTGACTGTCTGTAACTCGTATCACATATTCTAATGTAGAGATATCAAGATGTTACCACTGTTTGCTGCTGCTCACTTGGTAGAGTTCGCCCATCACGGGGTGCAAATGTCAGGTAATTTGCAGGGGGAGCAAATATACCCAGCGTACCACTCAGCGGGTAGCTTCCACCCTGGCTGCGCGGGACGGGTGCAAAATACATGTATAAGTGTAATCTTGATTTGATGCCGGCGAGGTGAAGTCACGTGGCCGTTCACTTCGTTTTACGGCTGTAACTTATGCTTTCGAAATGTTCACCCCACAAAATTCACCAATAAATGCAATTCTAAAAATTCCGAAACTTAAATTGCTGAGCTGACCCTTCGCACCACGTGATTGTAATGTGTTTAGGCTATGTCCAGTGTGTGAAAGAATGCGTGTGATTCACGTGAGCGTGTGTTTTGGGTTTAGCTCGCGGCGCTTTGAGCTAAATATCTGGGATAAAGCGCTTATATTAGTGAGCTTCTTCTTCCTCTTCTTCTTCATATTATTATTATTATTAATTTGAAACAAATGTAACAAGCTGATGATGAAGATATAATAAAAGCTTCTTTTTTTAAATATCCGTTGTAATTTTTAACCGTTTCGACGGTTTCCTGGAAACGGGCCTTTTAATGACAACTACGCGGAAATATCGCGAGAGTTTGACATTAGCGCGGAGAAACCACGAGAGTCTGCCCGGACGACAACTGACGCGGAAATATCACCAGTCTGACAACAGCGCGGAAATATCTGGAGTGTTAACCGAGGCGAAAGTCAGGGTACAACCTGGCGCCCCCGCAGCGATGGTGGAATCGTCCCGTTGACTGGGCAGCTAGAGTACATTTGTTTCTCCTGTAAATGATTGTGGTACATTCGCACCCCTCAGCGGACGAACTAAACCAGTTGAGCTCTGCTAGTGGCATGGGCGGATTGTGTGCTTGTATCAAGTGTCTGTGTCTTGTGTCTTGTGTCTTGTCAGTGGAGGGAGCAGTCAAACGCAGGATGGGGGGACTACTCTCCTCTAACGCCGACTTGTCAGAGTTCCAGAAAAAGAAACTTCTCCACGAGTTTTACACCTTCTTCGGTAAGTTCCGTCACACTTTGTAAAGTTTTCTCACACTTCGGTAAGTTCAGTCACACTTCGGTAAGTTTTGTCACTCTTTGGAAAGTTTCCTCACACTTCCGTCACACATCGGTATAAGCTTCGTCACACTTCGGTAAGTTCCGTTACGCTTCGGTAAGTTCCGTCACACTTCGGCAAGTTCAGTCACACTTCGGTAAGTTTTGTCACTCTTTGGAAAGTTTCCGCACTTCCTCGGTAAGTTCCGCCACACATCGGTATAAGCTTCGTCACACTTCGGTAAGTTCCGTTACACTTCGGTAAGTTCCGTTACACTTCGGTAAGTTCCGTCACAATTCGTTAAGTTCCGTTACACTTTGGGAAGTTTCGTCGCAGTGCGGTAAGTGCTGTCACGTTTCGGTAAGTTCCGTCACACTTCGGTAAGTTCCGACACTCCTCGGAAAGTTCCGTTACCTTCGTCACATCTCGGTAAGTTTCGCCACACTTCGGTAAGTTCTGTTACACTTCGTACGTTTCGGCACACTTCGGCAAGTTCCGTCACACTTCGGTAAGTTCCGTTACACTTCGGTAATTTTCGTCGCAGTGCGGTAAGTTCCGTCACACTTTGGTAAGTTCCGTCACCCCTCGAGAAGTTCCGTTACCTTCGTCACAGCTCGGCAAGTTTCGTGTCGTCAAACCTCGGTTAGTTGCCGTTTTGAACAGATCTCGTTAGTGACAAATATTCTCATAATGGTGATGATCTCTGCGTGTGGACAGCGTGGGTTGGTACGACTTGTGGTGCAGGTAGTGACGGGGTAGTAATTTGGTACGACTTGTGGTGCAGGTAGTGACGGGGTAGTAATTTGGTACGACTTGTGGTGCAGGTAGTGACGGGGTAGTAATTTGGTACGACTTGTGGTGCAGGTAGTGACGGGGTAGTAATTTGGTACGACTTGTGGTGCAGGTAGTGACGGGGTAGTAATTTGGTACGACTTGTGGTGCAGGTAGTGACGGGGTAGTAATTTCATGAATGTGTGTAGCAAAATGAACTGTTTATATAGATCTGATTCTGTTTGTTATTTCAGATCTCAATAAGGACGGGACTTTGGAATGGAAAGACTTTGATATGGCACGACAGGTCTGTGATTATTATTTTTTAAATTGTTTCTAAGCTAGTATACGGCGTCTGTTAGTGTGAACGATGCCAGTGAAGTGCTATACCTGGATATATCTACCGCAATGCCGATTTTTTTTTTTTTCTCAAAGTCTTGTCTGTTATGACAGATGTAGGAGTGGGATATATTCTCGCAAAATTTTCCTTCACAAAATTAGTCACCACGGAGGTTGATGTAAAAATGACGTGGCTGAATGTGATTGGTCAGAAAATCTGTCAGCTGAGCGGGTGGAAGGTGGGGACGGACAAGTTCCTCAAGACTCAGGAACTGTTCACGGACATCTGGCGCCAGCTGCAGGACCAGGGCGACGAGAACCTGGACGGGATCATCACTGCTGAGGAATGGGTCAGTACACGTCACACGTAGTCACACGTCACACGTCACACGTCAAGTTGTAAGCGAGCAATCACAGACATCTTCAATCACCATACACTAATCAATTTAACCCACCACCGTGCGCGAGCAGTCATTATAGAGACTTTCACGAAACAAGCAGCCTACTCAACAGTTAGATTGTTTAGTCTGTCTAGTTTATTTCGTCTGCCCGATTCTCCCATCACAAGCAAGGCAGCTTCACAGACTCTGGCCATGTAACTGTGTCGTTAAGCGAAATGAGGTCGAAAATCGTATACAGCTGAGTGACAACATTCCCCTCCCCCCCCCCCCCCCGTTCCACCTGAGTGACCATACCATATCCTGGCGAAAGTGGTTAAACTAACATGTAAGGAAAGAAGTCATTGTACAATGTAATTCGTTAACTCAGTTCCAACCAAGTCAGTTTGAGATTGTGCACCACTGAGTGGCCTCGGTAAAAAAGAAAAAAATCATAATTAATTTATGTCTGCATGGATTTGAATTTGGCTTAATTGGGGTGTTGCACTTGTGATTATACTCGTGTTTGCTGCGGTGAAAGCCGTCAAGGAACCGTATATCATGCCTGATTTCCGCATACAGGGCCAAACCCGAAAAAGCGTAAACAAAGTGGGATAGTGGTGGGCGGCAGGACTATGTGTTCAGCCTGTCTCTCTGACAGGACTATGTGTTCAGCCTGTCTCTCTGACAGGACTATGTGCTCAGCCTGTCTCTCTGACAGGACTATGTGCTCAGCCTGTCTCTCTGACAGGACTATGTGCTCAGCCTGTCTCTCTGACAGGACTATGTGTTCAGCCTGTCTCTCTGACAGGACTATGTGCTCAGCCTGTCTCTCTGACAGGACTATGTGCTCAGCCTGTCTCTCTGACAGGACTATGTGCTCAGCCTGTCTCTCTGACAGGACTATGTGCTCAGCCTGTCTCTCTGACAGGACTATGTGTTCAGCCTGTCTCTCTGACAACCACAGTATTTGTTCTCACGAGTGGAAAAGCATTTCGTTAAATAAATCCAACCCGTCAGCAAGTGTGGTTTAACCGATATGATTATTGAGTACCCCAAGATATTTATACGTTTGTCCTAATACCACGGTGTCGTTTGTTAGTGCCCTGTGCCTTTCATGGCCCCGCTATACACATACTGAACTGTATCAATCACTTTATTGAACAGTTCTTTCAACATCCGGTTTGCGCACACATCACAGGAAGTCTGTCCC
>JACVVK020000250.1:525000-542500 GCA_018292915.2 Batillaria attramentaria
TGCAGGTGACGGTGTCATAGACCCAGAAGAGTTCGAGTACGTTTTGTCAGATTTCGGTGTTTCGTCAAAAGATGCTAGAACCTGTTTCCTGCTTTTCTCCAATGTAAGTGTGTAGCAGGCTGTCTTGCTAAATACAGTTCTAGCATAGACACTATAGACAATATCACTTATTTCCGCGGCGGAATATCACGGTGAATCACCATTAGTTCTGCAACTTGAAGCGCGCCAAGGTTTTTGGAGTGTTATTAATCAGAGCAAATGAAACCGTGCGAATAATTTGTGAAGTTCTCTGGACAGCCGCCTCCTTCAAGACTGATGGGGTCTGTCCAAACAACACACCGACATTCCAGAGTAGAAATGGTTTTCTTTGAAGCCCAGTGAATGATCTTTGGAGCCCTAAATACTGACTCACTTACATCAGAGGAACGTTTACTCTAGAACTGATAACGTCTTTGGTGACTGGTGTGGGTGTATAATGGCGGGGTGTTCGTGCGTGAGTGCGTGCGTGCATGTGCGCGTGTGTGCACTGACTGACGTGCGCGTGTGCGCGCGCGCGTGTGTGTGTCACAGTGTGTGTGTGTCACGGTGTGTGTGTGTGTGTGTGTGTGTGTGTGTGTGTGCGCGCGCGCGCGCGCGCCACATTTGCTGTGTCTTTAATTGTTCTCTCTGGCATTGTTTTCAAGCCGTATTTTGTTGGTTTTTTGTTGTTGTTGTTGTTGTTACCTTACGTCAGAGGAACATTTTTCATAGAACTGATATCAACTTTGGTGACTGATGTCTGTATAACGGTGTGTGTGTGTGTGTGTGTGTGTGTGTGTGTGTGTGTGTGTGTGTGTGTGTGTGTGTGACAGAACCACGAGAGGAAGGTGGACCTGGAGTATTTCAAAGAATTGTCGGCGGAGTATTACCGATCAGACGACCCCAGCTCGCTCGGTAACTTCATCACGGGAAGACTGGACTTTGACCAGGACACGGCCGGCACGTGCAACACGGGAACACGGAAATAACCTCACGTGTGCACGCTCACCAAAAGTGACTGACCTCCTGCTGAGTCAAAGTCAGTGTCCACACTGACAAGCGGACTGTGGTGTCAACCCACCTTACTCCGGTCAGCAGCCGTCAGTGTTGTTATTTGTATTCTTTGTACGCTGAGTATTTCTATATGATCAAAACTGCCGCGGGCCGTGGTCGGTACACTGAATGCTAAGCTGGAAAACCGCATCGTTTATCATAAAACTGAGGCCGAATTGTTATACTGTATGTTTTGAGGCTGACAGATCATTCTCAGCTGTTTAGCTGATGTCCAGCATCTCTCCACTTAGACACCTGCCCACTGACAGGCCATCAAACGCTGGCACTGAGCCAACTGAAGCGTACTCAGTGACTGATGCAGTTGACACGGACACCAGCCGGCGTGTTTTTGCACTCAGCCCGGCAAAGAATCACGTGCTCTCCGTTGGCACAGCACACAGCACGTGCGCCTCGGTTTTCTGGTGGAGGTTTCGGGCTGAGCTCTGACCTGGGTAAGTGGCCTTAACGCCCCCCAGTCCGTGTGTTAGGCCGATAAACGCGGTTTAGTTGCTGAACGGACTTGATGCATACTGACCATCGTACGAACTGCAGGCGACAGGTTTTACTTTCTCTTCTTCGTCTTCTCTTTTGTTGTTGTTGCTGTTGTAGTAGGCCCCGATCTTCTGCCGGTCAGAATGTATGTTGTATTTCCATAGAGCAGTGTAGGTCATGCCAACCTTTGTCTGCCAACACCGAGTCGTTTGTAACGTGCGTGACGTCACCGAGATAATTACAAGACAGGTAAGACAGTGGATTTGGTCTAGTGGTTAAGGCATCCGACTTCGGATCCTGAGCTGCCTGGTTCGAGTCCCCGGTGGGCAGGAATATCAGTGGTTGGATTTTTTTCATACCATATCGAGTCAAATCCATGTGCAGACTCGTTTGCGGTGCCTGTCTCGCCTTCGTGTACACACGCACGCACAAATATCAAGTGTGCACGCTAAAAATCCCACGTTCATCTTTCGAAGAAGAGTAGGCTGTGGCCGGTGGCGTGGTAAAACAGAAATACTGTCGCACGCACCAGAGTGAATAGCAGGGTGGAGGTTTGCACACAAAGTAGCGCCTAGCGGCAGCAGGCTTTCCCTACTTCGTCCTCCAGCCTTGCGGCGCCTAGAGCATCTCATTAGAGATGGGTACGTGCGCCGAGGAGAAGTCTACCATACCATACCATACCATACCATAGGTATGCCAGAAGACTCGAATCATATGCAAGTGTGAAGTCACAGCTGTGCTCAGATTTGAAAACCAGCGGCAGTTGACATGGCCGGATGCAAGTTGTCTGTCTAATTATAATTATTTGTACGTGTGTGTGTTACCTGTTCCAACCTATAAGGTTAATTGGTTTGTTATTTGCTATAACCGATCAGAATATTTAAAAAAAAAAAACAAAAAACAAAAAAAAAACCGAGGCAAGTGTGTTTTGGGACTTCATTTACATGTAGTCAGAGAAATACATTAAAACTTCTTATGTGTGTCTCTGATCTACTTCATAATTCCTCGTCCAACCATTGTCTGAAGAGAAAAAAACAACAAGAACAAAAAGAAATCCCAAACAAACCCTGTAGATGCCATCCATGGATGAAAGAAGCAAGTAACATGGTAATATGTATTAATTAATTTTGTGGTGTTATTGTTTCTGTCATTGTTTTGTCAAACAGTGTTTGTGTTTAGTTTTGAGGGATTGGTTTACTGCTGTTGTTGTTGCAGAGGCTGGTGGTGGTGGTTGTTGCAGAAGAGTGTTGTAGCTGTTGTTTTGCACTGTAGTGTAATGTACTGTTGACAAGTCAAAACTAGATGTGTGTGTACATATATGAACCTTCACTGTATTTGCTGGGTCGTGGCTGACCAACAGGTACACATTCATGCCAGTATCTCCTTCATTTCTGAAAGCCAAGCATTCGTACTCCAGGTATTCCAAATGTATGTGTGGCATCTATGTGGAATCTAAAAATATAAAAAAATAAAAAAGTGCAATTTCTTCATTAGAAGTGAAAGGAAGAACAATCAAGGTGGCCACATACTTTCACTACAGGCGGCTACAGGCTACTATGTCCAGCCCCCTGCTGTCTGCTCAGTGCAAGTACACGATGGGATCAAATAGGATCAACTATGGGATGTTGAAGGTATATTCATGTATGACCCAAAGTTGCAGCATGGATTTACTCAGGTTTCAGTGTGCAGACTGGTATTTGTGTCCAGCTTGCCTGGTCAGCATCTGGCCGCCAGTAAGACAGTGTCTTAGGAACCCCGACCCGTCACTCTATGTGCGGTATGGGTCGCTAATGACCCAGGAAATACACGACGTGAGGGTTTACACCAAGTACAGCTTATTCTATGTCAAGGTCTGTTCATTTAATCATTGTTTGTACGTCACAGTGTACGTCTTTATGTGAATGACTTGCGTATTTGAAATATATATTACAGACAGAAAACAGCATCGTGATGTTTGAATGAATGAATGAAAGGGCTTCTTGACTGGTAGAATGTGAAATATGGGATGTTTAAGGTATGTTTGGGCGGTAAGGTAGGGTGTAAGGTATGTTTGGGCGGTAAGGTAGGGTGTAAGGTATGTTTGGGCGGTAAGGTAGGGTGTAAGGTATGTTTGGGCGGTAAGGTAGGGTGTAAGGTATGTTTGGGCGGTAAGGTAGGGTGTGCAATTCTACATATTCATGTTTTCCAAATCTTAACATTTGATTGTCATGGTCTCCAGTTCTGTACACACACACACACACACACACACACACACACACACACACACACACATCTCAATGCTGAAAAAGTTCTGAGGCCTACCAAGATGATATTTCACCACAAAACAAAGCAACAAACAGACTCTATCATTCAATGTAAACCATACTCTGCTAGTCACTTCTGATCGCAACAAGTGCCTCTACTTCGGAATGGACTAGACCCTATGATGGAAATCACCAAACTGAAGTACAGTACACACAAACACACACATAATATATATAGATATGTGACCTTCCATGAGAAAACTCGGCTTAAGTGCAAAATTTTCTATTTTTTGTTTCTAGAGTCATCTGAAAGAAACAGCCTTGCTCTTTACAGTGAAAAAAAAACCTCCTTTTAAGACATCATAATTTAAGGGCAGAACTACATGATTTTGGCAAAATCTCAATATCGACCAGATAGTACCCGCTGACCTTTGTTAGCCTGTAGCTCGGACAGTGGCGTGCGTCTTACGCCAGGTTTTCTCGTGGACGGTCACATATATAAAATATATAAAATATATTCTCTTCTAATCCTGCAAGTGTAGTATAGTTACTGAACAGACCACTACAAACACTATTTAATGTCCGCATGTTTCTTGCGTTTATGAGTGGCGAGACTTCCAGCCTGTGTGAAGGCTGCCCCACAGTGACATGTATACGGCCTTTCACCAGAATGTTTGTGCGTGTGCTGCTTGCATGTGGAGGCGTCGGCAAAGGAAGCATCACACACTTGACATTTGTAGGGCCTCTCCCCGTTATGTATGAGAGCGTGTCGCAGCAGATTGCCAGATACGGAGAAACACTTGCCACACTCACTACAGGAAAAAGGCTTTTCGCCTGTATGCTTTCGCACGTGCACATTGAGTTCGCTTTGCCGTGCAAAAGCTTTGGAGCAGTACCTACATGGAAATGGTCTATCTCCAGTGTGAGATCTTGAGTGGACCACAAACTTGCTGTGGTGGTCGAATGACTTCTTACAAATTTCACAGTTGAATGAGCTTTTTTTATGCTGGCGTTTGTGAAGCCTGTACTGAGAAACGCCAGAGAAACTGTCTCCGCATTGCCCACACCTGTATATCCTGGACTCGGTGTGAGATTTCTTGTGTCTGGCCAGGGATGAGAGAGTGGAATACGCTCGTCCGCATTGCTGGCATAGATATGGCTTATCACCGGTATGTTTCCTGGCATGTGTTTGGAGATCCGGCTTACGAAGGAAGGTGATGCCGCAGACCGGACAGCCGAACTTCTTGACACCG
This sequence comes from Batillaria attramentaria, assembly GCA_018292915.2. Taxonomy (NCBI): domain Eukaryota; kingdom Metazoa; phylum Mollusca; class Gastropoda; family Batillariidae; genus Batillaria; species Batillaria attramentaria. The sequence continues at coordinate 530,060 of JACVVK020000250.1, forward strand.
GAGTGACGCAGCTTGTGGACAGTCAGCGTGCTGGCTGTGGCAAATGCACAACCACAAACCTCGCACAAATATGGCCGCTGCACAGTTTCAGCTTTCTTACGTGTTCCACAATAAGCGACAGACTGGGACGGACATGATATTTGACAAACATCCGGGTCATGCCAGCCGCTGTCTGTATAAAGGTGTTCATGTTCCCTCCACTTAAAAATGCTCTTGCATATAAGCCCACATTTCTCGCACTTAAGATTTTCACAAATATTTTCAGAAAGATTTTCACAACTTTTTCCACCAACTTTTCCAGAAATGTTTTCACAACTTTTTTCACTAACTTTTCCAGAAATGTTTTCACAACTTTTTTCACTAACTTTTCCAGGAATGTTTTCACAACTGTTTTCACTAACTTTTCCAGAAATGTTTTCACGACTTTTTTCACTAACTTTTCCAGAAATGTTTTCACAACTTCTTTCAGGAATGTTTTCACAACTGTTTTCACAGCTGTTTTCACCAATGTCTTGCAAACAGGTCAGTTGACTAGTCAGACACACCACATCCTGTACGTCCATTTCTTTTTCTGTCTTCACCGTCATCCGATCCGCTTGTAAACTGCAACATGTGTAAGAGTCTTTAGCATCGCCCAAGACAGTGGCATCAACTTTTGGTGACAAAGAGTCCGTGTTTGGAGTGGTGGCCCTTTGTTGGCGTGGCCACACACAGTCAGAGCAGTAGAGAGGGATGGTCGTGTGGCAGCTAATGCATGAGACAGGTACATGTAACTTGATACTCGACCTTGTCGCCTCAAAGCTGAAAAATAAAAACACTGTCGTGATAATATATTAAAAATATTGTTACTAATAAAATTATTATCATTTGTACAGTTCATTACGGAAAATCACAACAGACATATATGAGCATGGAGGCCTTCAGATTCTGTAGCTGACCATGCCCCTCCCCATCACCACCCCCTCGCACAGTCCTACCCACCCCCCACCCCCCACTCGCTGGCCACCCTTCCAACCTCACCTAGCCACCAGCCACTCTCCCCCCTGCCACCCCCTCTCTACCCCCACCACCACCATCTTCTCACTGCCGATCAATCCGACCCCCCCTCCCCCCCGAAACAATGTCAGAATCCTAAGAATGATGAGGGCGGACATTTGACATCAGAAGAATAAATGCAACAAATGGTGAATGAATCAATTCTTACTGTCGGACGAGGAATTTGGCAATGTGCGCATCAGAGGTGAGGTCAAAGGTTGTCCCGATCTGCTTCCAGCTGTGATAAAACTCTTTGTTCACTGCCATGAGCAGAATCCATTCCTTATCATTGTTACCATGGTTATCAGACACACCAACCGCAGCTACATCAGCAACCACATCCATCTTGTTTCTGTTGCCTAGGATACGATCTGGAAGTCCTTTACGTGTCTGTAAAACAAACGTACATGTATATAAGTATTTTCTTTATATGCAGCGGTTCTAGTAAGCTCAAGTCCATTCTCAGCCACGTCTATGCAGTATTCATGAAAACAGAAATTGTGAGAGGTACGAATGCTTAGAACGATGTCTAAAAAACAAAACAAACACAAAAACACTGTGTAACAATCGCGCACAATCCAGAAATGTTAGCAGTAACCTTTATAGCATCCTGACGCCATTGCGTTGTCAAAATTCACATCAGCTCAGTTACTATGAGGACATTATTATGTAAGTCTTGTGCATCTACAAACACACAGAGACGCCGTCAGCCACTGAAACAGCGAGGATAACATTTTTACAGGGGAGGTAATCTACAGATACTGAGTTTGCGGTCTTTCTGCTGTTTTAGTTCCGTATAAAAAAAACATCGGACGACTAAATATAATCTTCCGTCTGTAAAAACAACAATAAACCAAAGAATTAATTTTCCAAGTATATTCTCCGACAAAATGTCTCCTATAATTATATCTCATGGCTGCCCGTGCGGTTTCAAGTTCCCAGTTTCATTAAGCGGAGCTATGTTCACAGAAAATCGTCTGTTTGCTTACTTCACTACCGATGGCGTTTGCTACCTTTCCGGCTGGAAACAAAAATGTTTCCGATTGCTAGATCTGCGAAAGGTTAAACCCCAAAACGTGAGGTACGTGCATGTATAGGTACGTATTGATTATAGCTAATCTGAACTTACGCCAGATTGTCTGTATCACATGCTTTATTTATTTATTTATTTGCAGTGCCATGCAACAACAAAATGTTTGGCAGACTGTTTCTTCCTTGTCTGGCATGTTTCGCGAAGTTCTACGTATTTTATTTAGAGACACTCAGACTGGGCTGACTGCGGCATCCATGTGTGTCATTCGAGATGTACATCCTATATATGTTCTACATACGTAGCAGCATACCACATGCTGAGCACATGATGTTATCTAGTTGCTGACTGAAGACCAAAGTGACTAACGTCATATTTCTCTACTGCTAGTCATGAAAATAATCGCTATGGTCAAAAGCAACATGTATCTCTTCATTTGGCAAACACTGAGCCCTAGAGCTTAGTATTATTAATAGTAAGCAGGCGTTTTTCCCCTCAGGACTCATTGTGAACATAGAGACTTTAAATTTGAATTACCAATACTTTACATTATGAACATGTATAGAGACTTTAAATTTGAATTACCAATACTTTATATTTTGTTTTGTGTTTCCTGTGACAGGCAGTGGCAGCACGATTATCTTTACCCCCAGCCATGGCTTCACATGCAGCTGACACGAACGTTGCGATACCTGGTTGTGAGAATGCAAACAGTGCTACAGTGAACGACAATGTCACAGGACGACTGACATCCACAGCAGAGGAAAACAGAGGCCCTGAAAGTGTGGAAGACGTGAACAAGGCAGAGTCTAGCAGGATGGAGAGAGGAGAGATGATGACTGAACCTGAGCAAAGACAAATGACAGGAAAGTTAGAACTGAGAACTGTAGCAGGAGACATATTAGGTCTGGATGATGATGAAGTTGCAGCATTACAGGGAAGGGAGAGAACTGTATCATACAGAGGTTCTGTAATACAAGAAGGAAAGAATCCATGTTCGGACAGTTTTTCAGGATCAGAAGTCGTGTTTGCAGAGAGTACAGAAACCATAAACACAAGGGAGATGACTGTGGATCAGCAGAGTGTGACACAGGGGAGAGAAACCAAGTCTTGTCCTGACCACAGTGAGATGCCAGCAGTGACCCAGACGGGGACAGAGGATATTCCGCAAGTTCATCAGGTTCCCACAAACACTGAAGGCAGCACAGTGCTAAGAGAAACTTCTACAGTAGCGTTCCACAGTTTAGCAGAGAAGACACAGGCAGTTCATGCAGAGGTTGAGAGAACTTTAGAGACAGACAGACAGACTCTCCAGACAGAAGTGATGTTAGAGAGACAAGAGGGAGGTTGTGGAGCAGAAGAACCTGCGAAGACAGATGCCACAATCAAGAGAGAACCTTACCCTGACGCTGAACAAGCTGTGGAGAAACACACACAGCAGGTAACAAAAGTCGGTTCTCTCTCTCTCTCTCTCTCTTGAATAAAAAAAAAAATGTTTCATCATCATCCTCTCTCTCTCTCTCCGGAATAAAAAAAACATTTCATCATCATCTTCATCATCTCTCTCTCTTTCTTTGTGATATTCACTCATTTTATCTCTCTACAGTTTCACTAAGTTTATACATTTACATTGACAAACAATATGTCTATGAATTTATGTTGATTGTTTTGCACGTCATACCTGTTTTTATCACTGTGCTTTTTTCGTATTGCATTAGTCATGGCCTAATTCCATGTAAATATGTTTATCTGTGCATGCGTTTTTGTATTTTGTAGCAGTGTAGTTTCCCTAGTTTAGCAAGGACAAGATAGAATTAGAAGACAGGTCTTTGTACCTATATCTTTTTATCCTTAAAAAAAAAAAGTTTCATTTTATTTCATCTGACTCTGAGCTCTCTCTCTCTCTCTCTCTCTCTCTCATATTCACACACACACACACACACACACACACACACACACACACACACACACACACCCAGAGTATGTTGTATGAAACATTTCAGTTGGAGTCTGTGACAAAAAGCAGAATGGATGTTTGTGTGTCAGACACCACAATGACTAAATGAGACCCATAGAAATCTGTAGAGTTTAACACAATGACTTATGAGAAGAGGTACGTGACATCCCACCTTTTATGTCAGTGCAACAGTGGCTGTTTGGGATTCCTAGTTTCTGGAAGAAAGACATAGCTCAGAAAGTTGAAGTGTATACATAAATCCTAACTGCACAAAGTGTTGGTTTCTGTCTGCCAGACTCCTGATCCCTACACAATGGACCCAAGCCGCGTGGAGCAGGCAGTCGCTAGGCAACTGGAGCAGGAAGCAGCGAAAGCCGTCCAGCAAGCTGTGGACGCGGTCAAGGCCAAAATGGCGGCAACGGGATCACGTTCACAAAAGTCGCCACACGGAGATCAGGAGAAGGGAGGTGACGAGGAGCAGTGTGTTAAGGGGAGTGGTGGTGGTGACAGACATGAAGAGCAAGCAAAGGATGCACCATCAAGATGTGAGACTTCCACTGAAACGCTTGATTCTGCAGCTGCTTTGGTGAGTACAGGGAGTGTTGTTGATTCAGTTTGCGCAAGTCAAGTCAAGTCAAGTCAAGTCAAGTCAAAGCATCTTAGTAGTCTAACACTAGTAACAGGTTTTGCTTTCTTACCCTTTATGGACGGACAATGAATGTTATGAATGAATTAAACTGTTCATAAATTGGTAATGAAAAATAACAGCACTTTGTTTCTCCCCTACCTCTCTCTTCCCCCTCCCCTCTCTCTCTCTCCCACTCTCCCCCCCCCCCCCCCCCCCCTTTCTGTGTCTGATTGTCTTCAGGAATGTTTCGGGTTTTTTTTTTGTTTTTTTTTTTTTTTGGGGGGGGGGGGGTTGGGGGGGAGGGGTTGCTTTGGGGGTTGATTTTATTCTTCATGTTTATTCTCGCCAGTGTGGTTACTTGTTTGCGTACATTATTCTGATGTCGGCTTTACTTCACTTTATGAAGGAGGATTTTTAGTGTAACAAGTATCAGGCCCACTGTATCCATAGCTTACACGGCAGCTGCTGCTTAGCTGTGAAGGGTGATGTCTACTCACTGAAGAACCGTTCATTTGTCCGTCTTACAGCACACTCAGACTGCCACATCACCACCATCAGACCAACCGCCACACCACCAGACACGACCCCGACGGGCAACACGGAAACCGCAGTTCACGCAGAGGGTTTGGCGGCTGGACATTATCGGGGAAGCATTTGATCGATGGCGGAAGATCGGGGCGTCGGAGGGACTCAGTAATGACACTGAGATTGCTACTTTCCTTATGCAGCAGTAAGATTTGGCACACACATACACACAGTGACACACATACATATATATATATGTATGTACACATGCACAAACACACAGACACACACACACACTCAGTGACACCTACATACACACACACACACACAGACACACACAACACACACACACTCAGTTACACATAAACACACACAGAGACCCTCGAGACATGCCACACACACACACACACAGGTTTTTTTTTTTTAACCACTCAAGTACTGAGCTTTTGACTTTTCAATGGTGCTTTTGTTTTTTTTTTTTCAGTTACAATTTGAAATCCCCCTAGTAGAGAATGGAAGATATTAAACCAAACACGTCGACCAAAAAGTGCCAACCCAAGGTCTTTGTAAATGTGAAGTTCTTCTTTCTAAAAATAGGCAAAATACATTTTCAGTAGCTTGCAAAACACTTTTGAAACAGCTGGTTAACCCTTTCAGTCCTGAAGGAATCTCAGTAGCGATAACGCTTTCTGCCTGGGAGTTTTTCAAGTGTGCTAGATCTAAAGCTGGGCTCTTGCATACAAAACCCTATTTCTCAAGTAGTATTGGATCCATCCTATAGGGGAATCTTCCACTGTGCAGAGCGTATGAGAGTTGGTCACATGCACGCATATTATTGTTAGGGTCTGCGAGACCGTAGGTGATGCGGTACCAGGGCTTAACTCTTTGACGACGAAGCACAATTTCTAACACGCGATTTCCTATAGGAAATCGCGTGTTTGAAATTGTGCTTCGTCGCCAAAGAGTTAAAGTGTTAAATATCTTGGATTGGATGCTGTATAACTGATCCTCTCTCCTCCTTTGTCACAGCTATGAAAACACAATGGCAGGTTTCCAGACAGCCGCCCGCTGCACGACGTGCCAGACCGCCCTCAGTTTATTGTGCACAACCTGCAGTCCTCACCATCGCCGCGCCAGAACACGGCCACAGCGCCGTGTGGCTGACACTCGCACCAAGGCCACTGTCAATAACAACGATGATGTTGATAACAGCGATTATGTCGATAACAACGAAGATGTAGATAACAATGATGATGATGATGTCGAGATGGATCAGGCTGTCATCGAAAAAACAGAGAGAAAGGAAGAGGCCAAAGATGAAGACTTCCAGGTAAGGAAATAATTTAGGGGGTGGGGGAGCTGGCTACTGAATAGATAAAATTTTGATATGCCACCTTAACACCCCCCCCCCCCCCAAAACAAAATCCTGTCCCTAATCTACCCCACATGGGTTTCTGTTTCGTGTTTTTGTTTTTTGATGGGTTTGTTTTGGTTTTTTTTTTTTTTTGGTTGTTGTGTTCTTTTTTTCTTTTTTCTTTTTTTCAGAATCCAGTCATAAGCTGGATCTTCTATAATAGAAAAGTTGTAGTTTAAATCTGTAACATGCTGTGCCGGTGTACTTTGCAGGTTTCAAGACCCGTTTTACGTAGCCGCAAACGTAAACCCGGGCAGAAAATGACAACTAGACAGCGGAAACAGAGGAAGCAGAAACGTAAACGAAAGCAGCGACAGGATGAAGAGAACGAGCAGCAAGAAGAGGGTGACGATACTACTATTGAGGATGAAATGGAGGACGTTTCGCACGACGAAACTGAAGAGCCTCCACAGAAAGTGTCTCTCTTGCCGTCGACACCAACGTGGTCCAAGCCGAGACGAGGTCGACGACCTAAAGACACAAACCAACAGGTCATCCGCCGACATATCTGCCAGGAGTGTGGTGCCACATTTTCACGGTCCGGTGGTCTCAAGGTGCACATGCGTATCCACACCGGCGAGAAGCCTTATACATGTACGAAATGTGGGAAGTCGTTTAACCAGACGGTCAGTCTCATCGTGCACATGCGGAAACACAACAATGAAAGACCGTACGTGTGTAACGATTGTGGAGCCTCATTTCCGCTGGCGAGCACCCTCAAACAGCACGTGCGTATTCACACTGGCGAGAGACCATTCTCCTGTAAGGAATGTGGCAAGGCGTTTTCACGGTCCGGTGACCTCACGTCACACATGCGGAGCCACACAGGCTCCAAACCTTTCCTGTGCACAGAGTGTGGAAAGTCGTTTGGGTCGTCAAGCGACCTTACCAAACACAAACGCACTCACACGGGTGAAAAGCCTTACGGGTGCACAGAGTGTGGCAAGTTCTTTCCCTTCCCGCACCGCTTGACTGCACACATGCGGTCACACACGGGTGATCGGCCCTTCCTGTGCCAACTGTGCGGTGCAGCGTTTGCTCGAGCCAGCAACCTGACGGTACACACTCGCATACACACCGGCCACAAACCGTTCAAGTGTGAAGAGTGCGGCAAGGCCTTCTCCGACTCTGGAAATCTTTGCAAGCATCGCCGTAGCAACCACGGAGGCAGCGGAAGAAAGCCAGAGAAAAATAAAATCACAGACTCTCTGCCTCCCATGGATGACACAAACCTACAGTCATTGGCAGACGTCGCCGCATCATCATCTTTAACGTCAGTATTTGACAAGAACTTCCTCCCATCCACCACATACGACCGCAGCGACAATGCTGGTTCCTCCTTCAACAGAGACACCAGTTCTGTCCCCTTGCACAGGGACAGTAACTCCGGTGTCAACAGTTTCTCGAGAGAATCAACACCTGCGTCTTACAGCGTAGGTGCTGAAGTTGTTCAGTTTGGCAGGGGAAACAACCCTTTCCAGAACCGAGACAGTAACGATGGAAGGGGCAGTAAGTCATTACCGCCAGGTGGCAGTGTGGAGCAGATGTCGTCGCCACACTCACCGTATTTTAAGTGTGAGGAGTGCCCTGCCAGCTTTGCAGACCCGGGCGTTTTGGCCAAACATGTACAGACAACTCACGCCACAGTCGACAAAACCTTCGTCCCAGTGGGGAATGTGGAGCAATATCGTCCACAGTCCGCCAGTGCCACCTATGCTGACATCAGGGGCAGCGCCACACCAGAAGAAGGGGCAGCACTCTTTCCTTATTTTAACCCTGCACTCAATTATTACTATCAGCAGTAATGGCCCTTTTTGTAGCTGGTTTGATCTGTTGTAGAAATGGAAGCAATTTTACAACTTGCGTGCAGGCATTTTGGGTTGTAAAATTTTGCAATCAGAATAGTGTAGGATTGAATTTGAAGGAGTCTTTGCAGGGAACTTGTGTCTCTCAGATACCGATTCATTCTGCCAGTACATGAACTGTGCACTGTGCATCCATGTTTTTAAGTCATCCAGCAGTCATTTTTGAAAGAGCCAGGTCTTTGTTCTGAAATATTTTTTGCTAGTCTTCCGTCATACCCTGGTCTTATTGGTGGTACTCTCTAGTCTTTCCTTTATGTTTGTCTTGTGCTTTTCAGTTGGAAAAATTGTGCGTGTGGAGAGTCTGGCATGAGAATTAGAGAGACGCACTACCATCTCATTGTAAAACGGTTAACTCACAGCCTGAGCCTGACCACCCCCTACCCACTGTATGATAAGACTGGTTAAAACAAAAACGCCACTGCTCACCAGTAGGAGCCACTTCAGGCCACTATTAATAATAATAATAATAATAATAGCTCTTATAAAGCGCTAGTAGTCTGCTCCAAGAGCACTCAGTGCGCTACACACACACATTCTCACGCATACATGAAACACTAATTACGTGTGCAGAAGGGGGGGGGGGGGGGGGGTAGATGATACTACAGATCATATGCTGTCTTGAAAAGATAAGTCTTTAGTTTTGATTTAAACTGTGGGAGGGTCTGGGTGTTCCTAAGGGAGGGAGGCAGAGAATTCCATACCGGGGGGGCACAGAAACTGAAAGAGCGCTCACCGAAGGTTTTGAGATTGAACTTGGGAACCTTCAGGAGCTTTTCCGATGATGTGGGTCTTTCCCGCTAGGCCCGCAATCACTGCACGTTGCATAATGGTGGCTTGAAGTGGCTCTTAGTCATGTAAGAATTTCATAAGTAAAATTGCAATTTTTGCAGGGGTGTTTACGCTGTCAAATGGTAAGTTTGTAGTGAAAAGAGAAAAGCTAGACGTGAGCTGCATGTACACATAACATTTACATGTAACTTGTTGAAACTGTTTGATGTTTGAGACACCAAAGTGGACAGTTGGTTTATTGTTATTTTGTACAGACAGCATCAGGACGTGAGAACCTTCACCGGCATCGTCTTGCGTCATACTGCAGTATTCTGCTTGTTTGTAGCCATACGTACTACTGGCAGTTATTGTGTTTGTATAGTAAGAGAATTTTACAAGTACATGTACTGCAGCTGCAGGTCATTTTTACAAGTAATCAATTTACAGTAATGCAGTCTTCTTTTATTTGGTTTTTTGGTGTGTTTTATTGTTGTTGTTTTTTGGTGTTTTTGTAAAATTGCTATTAAATTTTTAGGTTTTTTTTTTATACGCTTTTTATTAGTTTCTTCCACAGAATTGTTCTCTTTGTGATGATTACTTTTGTCATAATTATGTTTTGCACTGTACAATGTATTTGTAGATCTATAATATAAATTGTAAATGTGAGAGCATTTTATCCATCATTTACTTGCATGCATCTCTTACTTATTGTGTTACAACTGGAGATGATGCTGTCCTGGTGAAATCTTGTGTGCTGTGTGTGTGTGAGAGAGAGAGAGAATGTGTGTGTGTGTGTGTGTGTGAGAGAGAGAGAGATGAAATACACAGAGTTATAAAGTCAGTGTATGTGAAATTATATGCATGTTATAACACTACTGTGCATGGGGTACAGATAGACGTTTTGTGTGGTTGAGGAGCTACAAATACTGAACATTACGATTTCAATTGCCACTCTGTCTGTCTTTCATATACATTGTATACAATTGTAGATGGCTGTATGTCTGTGATTCTTGTGTATACGTGTGACATGGTTCCCTTTATACTGTACTTGACGCACGTCCCAAGGACTGCCACATATAAAAGGCGAAAAACATGTTCTTACTGAAGTGTGTTTGTTTAGAGTTTACGTGAGCAGCATGAATGAAGGCCAAACACTGTGACAAAGCCAGTAACAGCCAGACTTTATTTTCCAAGTAGAAACAATCGGTCCCGTACTTGTCTTAAATCTCATTCTTGCTACCCTATAAATATCAAGCAAACGCAGACGTCACACACACACACACACACACACAATAAGCTGTGCAAGTAAAACTTGGTCAAACTGTTCACTCTTTCAGTGCGTGAAGAGTCTATGATGTTTCAAGTCATTTCACTGGCTGTCAGTCTGACGTTCCTGGGGTTTCCAAGTCAAGAGAAAAAAAAAAAGGGAGGAAGAAAAAAGATGGAACATGCACATGAAAACTGGTTTATATCCATGGACACATGTTATCACAACAACGATGAAATCTGACTTTCCATAAAGTAGCTTAGCGTGAACTGGCTGAACAACGAACGCCATCAGTGTGTACAAGAGGCCACCTTGTTTCAAAATCCAATGACGCACAGTCACACACAATCACACAGTCACACACAATCACACGTAGTCACACACAATCACACACAGTCAACACACACACACACACACACAGGCACAGTCACACACAATCACACGTAGTCAACACAATCACACACAGTCAACACACACACACAGGCACAGTCACACACAATCACACAGTCACACACTATCACACGTAGTCAACACAATCACACACAGTCAACACACACACACAGGCACAGTCACACACAATCACACAGTCACACACAATCACACGTAGTCAACACAATCACACACAGTCAACACACACACACACAGGCACAGTCACACACAGTCACACACAATCACACATAGTCAACACAATCACACACAGTCAGCACACAGGCACAGTCACACACAATCACACAGTCACACACTATCACACGTAGTCAACACAATCACACACAGTCAACACACACACACAGGCACAGTCACACACAATCACACAGTCACACACTATCACACGTAGTCAACACAATCACACACAGTCAACACACACACACAGTCAGACACAATCACACGTAGTCAACACAATCACACACAGTCAACACACACATACACACACACAGGCACAGTCACACACAATCACACAATCACACGTAGTCAACACAATCACACACAGTCAACACACACACACACACACAGGCACAGTCACACACAATCACACAGTCACAAACAATCACACGTAGTCAACACAATCACACACAGTCAACACACACACACAGGCACAGTCACACACAATCACACAGTCACACACAATCACACGTAGTCAACACAATCACACACAGTCAACACACACACACACACACAGGCACAGTCACACACAATCACACAGTCACACACAATCACACACACACACAGGCACAGTCACACACAATCACACAGTCACACACAATCACACGTAGTCAACACAATCACACACAGTCAACACACACACACAGGCACAGTCACACACAATCACACACAATCACACATAGTCAACACAATCACACACAGTCACACACACACACACAGGCACAGTCACACACAGTCACACACAATCACACGTAGTCAACACAATCACACACAGTCACACACACACACACACACATACAGGCACAGGCACAGTCGCACACAATCACACAGTCACACACAATCACACGTAGTCAACACAATCACACACAGTCACACACACACAGGCACAGGCACAGTTACACACAATCACACAGTCACACACAATCACACGTAGTCAACACAATCACACCCAGTCACACACACACACACACACAGGCACAGGCACAGGCACACACAATCACACACAGTTGGGGTTTTCAATCAAGATAACCACATGCAGCATGCAAACTGTCTCACACGCATTCTGTTCACAATCCATGAACAAAAATCACCCACGTGTCTGAAATTCACATAGAAACAAACACTCGTGACAGAAAATCAGATGAACACACACACACACACAAAAGAAAAGCAAAACAAGATGCAGATGAAGATCCTCAACCATTAACTCCAAGACAAGGTCAGCGTACGCACAATGTGTCCGGTCAGCGTACGCACAATGTGTCCGGTCAGCGTACGCACAATGTGTCCGG
>JACVVK020000250.1:547500-567500 GCA_018292915.2 Batillaria attramentaria
CTGTGTAAAATGGGTATCAGCTACTTGTAGTTACAACTGTGTAAAATGGGTATCACCTACTTGTAGTTACAACTGTGTAAAATGGGTATCACCTACTTGTAGCTGTAACTGTGTAAAATGGGTATCACCTACTTGTAGTTGTAACTGTGTAAAATGGGTATCAGCTACTTGTAGTTACAACTGTGTAAAATGGGTATTAGCTACTTGTAGTTACAACTGTGTAAAATGGGTATCAGCTACTTGTAGTTGTAACTGTGTAAAATGGGTATCACCTACTTGTAGTTGTAACTGTGTAAAATGGGTATCACCTACTTGTAGTTGTAACTGTGTAAAATGGGTATCAGCTACTTGTAGTTACAACTGTGTAAAATGTGTATCAGCTACTTGTAGTTACAACTGTGTAAAATGGCGTATCAGGTACTTGTAGTTACAACTGTGTAAAATGGGTATCAGCTACTTGTAGTTACAACTGTGTAAAATGGGTATCAGCTACTTGTAGTTACAACTGTGTAAAATGGGTATCAGCTACTTGTAGTTACAACTGTGTAAAATGGGTATCAGCTACTTGTAGTTACAACTGTGTAAAATGGGTATCACCTACTTGTAGTTACAACTGTGTAAAATGGGTATCAGCTACTTGTAGTTACAACTGTGTAAAATGGGTATCAGCTACTTGTAGTTACAACTGTGTAAAATGGGTATCAGCTACTTGTAGTTACAACTGTGTAAAATGGGTATCAGCTACTTGTAGTTACAACTGTGTAAAATGGGTATCAGCTACTTGTAGTTACAACTGTGTAAAATGTGCATCACCTACTTGTAGTTGTAACTGTGTAAAATGGGTATCACCTACTTGTAGTTGTAACTGTGTAAAATGGGTATCACCTACTTGTAGTTACAACTGTGTAAAATGGGTATCCGCTACTTGTAGTTACAACTGTGTAAAATGGGTATCACCTACTTGTAGTTGTAACTGTGTAAAATGGGTATCACCTACTTGTCCGTGACGATGAAAATGTTCTTGCCGTCTTTACTGACCACCACGTGCGCCTGATACTCGTCTGTTTTCGCGTATTTCCCTTTCTCTATTTCCTGCAACATGTAGTACGGTGATGACCAGATACGGTGATACGTACTACACACACAGCATGCTATACTCACCATCTCACCCTTTCTCTATTTCCTGCAACATGTAGTACGGTGATGATCAGATACGGTGATACGTACTACACACACAGCATGCTATACTCACCATCTCACCCTTTTTCAGTACTAAACACGTAAAGCAAGAAACATCAACAAATCGGGTACCCCCCCCCCCCCCCCCCCTACATACCTGGAGAATAGCACAACCTTCCGCCTCCTGGTGGTTGTAAGGGCGGATAACTTTGTCCTTGAAGAAGCGACGAGGTGGACGAAGTCTTCTGGTCTCATCCTGAACTTCAGCGATCCTGGACAGCGAGTAGACATAAAGTAACACAACAGTTTAACACACACGAGAAATTTGTTTGCTCGGTTGAGATGATGTGGCCGACTTTTGTGGGATAATGTATTGCTTTAGGTTATTGAACTAGAAAGATGTACTTGTGAATGAAAGCCAGCCAGACTGACCTGCGGATGCCCTCAAAAGAGCTGCTGGCAAAGTCCATCATGCCAGTCGTTGGCCGCGTCACAAACCCCACCAGTCCTTTGCCTACACCTGTTGGACACACACACACACACACACACACACACACACACACACACACACACACACACACACACACACACACACAGAGGGTCAAGGTTATCAGGTACAACATGTGATACATCTACACACACACACACACACACACACACACACACACACGGCACACACACACACACACACACACACACACACACACACACACACACACACACACACACACACACACACACACACACATTAAACACGGGCGCACAGAGACATGCACGCATACACCTGCAGATAACTATATAGAACCAAAATTACCACATATTGTCAGGCCGGCATGCAAAAAGAAAAACAAAATCACAAATCAACACACTTGCACCCAAAAAGAACAACAAAATGACTCCCCACATGAACTGGCAATCTGATTGTAATACTAAATGCATGGATCTATATCTGTAAAAGCTCGACAAACTGTTTACCTTTAAAGAATCCACCGACCCCCTCACGTTTAGCGCCCTCTACCGGCTTACGCAGGATTCCCGCCACTCCATCAACAACACCCTGATAAAGACAAACCACTTTACAGTGTCACCTGTCCAACATTTTCTACATCATGCGCACTGCAAGACCAAAGTCAGCCACACAGGACAAGCTGAAAATAAAATGAATGAAAGTAGATGCACGCGTTCTGACAGTGTCGGTAAGGAACAAGGCACTAAGCTGTGGAGTAGTCTTACGTGGTGAGTGTTCTAAGAGCCCGTCGTCTTACCGAGGAATACGGTGACAGTCAGGCACACTCTCTTCACGTAGCGAGTTCTTATACTGACTGCGGAAGAAGTCTCATTCACTCACAAAAAGACTCGTGATCGCGTAGAAAAGTGACAGCTGTGTATAGATTATTACAGCAGGTCTCTGGTATCACACTGCACGCTCAAGCTTCGCACATAATTATGAGCTTCTCTCGTCCTCCCCCCCCCCCCCCACACAAACATCTCAGAGCCTTTATATATAATCTCATAGCGTTCTAGCGCATTTTAGACTGAACCTCTATTATGAAGGAACCAATCAAAAATCAGAACGTAAATCACCTCATTACTATTTTAAAACTGAGAAGAATCCAGAATTATCGAGTACCTGCCCGCCGCATCTAGGCGCGTTATATAACTCCTTCTAATCGTAAACAACCCCTAACAAAGCGATTTGCACGAGATTTCCGGGAGACTCAGACCTTGACTCTAAACGCATACCGCCTCCCGTGACAAAATTAGCTACAGTCAAAACAAGGTCACCACTTCTAGAATTTTCAAGAAAACAATAGAACCTTCTGGATCACGGAGAACAGATCTACATTACTAAAACACAATATGAACTAAACGTCAACTTGTCTGTCTCACTCTACCTTCTAAAAAAAAATCAACACAGGACAAAATACAAACGGAACATACAGCCATACTCGTAACGATCAGCAAGAGGTGCGTCAGACAATAGCGTAACGATCAGCAAGAGGTGCGTCAGACAATAGCGTAACGATCAGCAAGAGGTGCGTCAGACAATAGCGTAACGATCAGCAAGAGGTGCGTCAGACAATAGCGTAACGATCAGCAAGAGGTGCGTCAGACAATAGCGTAACGATCAGCAAGAGGTGCGTCAGACAATAGCGTAACGATCAGCAAGAGGTGCGTCAGACAATAGCAGGACTGGTGTGTGACTGAACAGTTGTCATCACCGTCATGAGGAAGCGGCAAAGGTTTGATCCCCAAGTACAGCGTACAGCCATGGCGTGATACAGATACTTTGTGGGCTGCTCCATCCCGGTCATCTGGAGGTTCTCTCTGGGCCCCCGCTCCCCCCCCCCCACCCCCCCCTCACCCCCAGGCCAAATTAAGGAACAAACAGGTGAGTGGCACTGTACTGCGATAGTGTGCTTCCTGTATTTCCCTAACAGGTTATAAGTAGTGAAACAAACAGAAATAGAAAAAGAAAACAAACAACAGAATTGTCCTCTCGAGCTGCCGTACTACCATGACAAATAACAACTGTTTCACGAGATATGGTGAATGCAACTCACCATGACCAGCCCTTTCCCTCCGCGTGCGAACCCTTCCCTGGCGTTGGCCGGCCGCTTGTTCAGCTGCTCACGACGCTTCTTCTGGTATTCGTAGTCTAAGGTCAAGGTTGCTAGTCCCTTACCCAGGGTACCAGTGATGCGTGAAACTGCAGCAGCCGCACCGCCTACACACACACACACACACACACACACACACACACACACACACACACACACACACACAGAGGGTGAAGGTTATCAGGTACAACCTGTGATACATCTACAGATAACGCAAACGAACAGCTCCAATCAAGACAGCGACTCACCGACAGCGTGTCCAAACAGACTGCGGACGCCCAGTGCCAACCCTTCCGCAAACTCTTCCGGTCCCTGGATAGCGCCCTGTGGGACACACAGCATGATGATGATGATGATGATGATGATGATGAATGGTCATTTCTAGGATGCAACAATAAAAAACCTTCAAGTCCATGCCTGCCGCATGCTCACGGCGCCTTAAAAATCTAAGCTCCCAACAAAAAGCTTTCCGAAGTGTGAAAAAAATTTAGTCCACCGTGCAAGCTAGAAGGTCTTGATTGTTGTGGAACCTTACAACACACAGTTGACCCCTCCGTGTTGTATCCATGGTTACTGCTGCTCAAATTTCCATCCTCGGCTTGCACTGAACTAGGAAAGTCAAAACTTAATGTTGTGTTGACCTGGAGTCCCCATAACGCCGGTACCTGAACAGTGCTACATGTTCCCGTCTGATACTCATACTGACGTCATTATGATTGGTGTGTTGACCTGCAGTCCCCATAACGCCGGTACCTGAACAGTGCTACATGTTCCCGTCTGATACTCATACTGACGTCATTATGATTGGTGTGTTGACCTGCAGTCCCCATAACGCCGGTACCTGAACAGTGCTACATGTTCCCGTCTGATACTCATACTGACGTCATTATGACTGGTGTGTTGACCTGCAGTCCCCATAACGCCGGTACCTGAACAGTGCTACATGTTCCCGTCTGATACTCATACTGACGTCATTATGACTGGTGTGTTGACCTGCAGTCCCCATAACGCCGGTACCTGAACAGTGCTACATGTTCCCGTCTGATACTCATACTGACGTCATTATGATTGGTGTGTTGACCCGCAGTCCCCATAACGCCGGTACCTGAACAGTGCTACATGTTCCCGTCTGATACTCATACTGACGTCATTATGATTGGTGTGTTGACCTGCAGTCCCCATAACGCCGGTACCTGAACAGTGCTACATGTTCCCGTCTGATACTCACACTGACGTCATTATGACTGGTGTGTTGTACAGGAAAGATAAAGACTAGTTCCGTTACCAAGTACGGCTCGTAAAACAGGTCTTCAATTCCCTCCGACAGTCCACGCAGAAGTCCGAACGGGTTGCCCAGCACGTCAAGGCCGAGAACCAGGACGTACATCTGCTTGATGGCCTGCAACAACAGTTATTCCCCCTTGCATTACGTTCACACCCAGGACACTGATTCACCGTAAACACACGTTACTTTTTCCTTCTAACTTTTCTTTACGATGATAACAGAGAAACGCGTCAATGGAGATACCTGTCCAGCGTAATGTTGCGTCATTTCTGCCGTCAGTTGAGTCTGGTTGTAAAAGGCGTGTGAGCGCTCAAAGTAACCCAACCTGAAAACAGACGGAAATCACTGTGTCAAATAATGTCTCATAATCAGTGTCAAGGGATATAGATCTGGAATCGGGAATCTAAACAGATAAGTCACCACAAGAAATTGTAGTCAGTGAAGGGATGCATTCATTCAGTCACTCCTGGCAAACTTATAATAAATCCTATATTTATATCTGCAGCATTGTACGAATGAAACCCAGGCTTGGCTTACTTTGGAAATGTTCAGCCCACAAAATTTGAAAATAAATATATTTCTAAATTACAAAACTTGAGTAGCTGAGCTGACCCTTCGTACCACGTGACTGTAATGTCTTCATGTCCAGTGTGTGAGCAAATGCGTGTGATTTGCATGAGCGTGTTTGTCGTGTTCAGCTCGCGGCGCTTTGAGACAATTTAAGAAATTGGGCCAGGTGCCCAAACAATACACACTTATTATCATTATCATAATATATACATGGAGTTGAAATCTGTTGTTACAACAGATACTCAGTGCAGGTCAGTACAGAGCTCAGTTGTCTCCCCTGCTGACTCTCACTTGAAAACAACATCTTGCACGTCGGTCAGCACCACCCCGACACTCTGAAGGAAAACGTTGACGACACCTGACTGAATCTCTGTCGGCTTCCCATCACTACTTCCTGTTCCTGTCTGTAGCGAGAAACTCAGGTGCACCTGTCACAATAACCCACAGAACACAGTCAGTCAACCATGACCACGTGCAGAAAGCGTGACGATTCATGCGTCAGCACTGACGCGGGATGCGTATGGAGTAAGTACAATTATGTGACATTTGCATTTTCTAAGTTGTTTTATTTAAACTGTTAGCTGATAGATGCTGCATAAATAAACCCATCTAGTGATTACAAACAACCATGGTAAGACAATGTCAGTCACTAACACAGAGGTAGTCTACACTTCTCAAAGTTACAAGCACACACGAATTCAAGGTCAAGGCCGGTAAAAATAATGACTGCTGTACTGAACTGTGAGTGTAACTCTACACAATGTCATGTTGTTGTTGTGACCTTGATCGGCGAGAAGTGAAGGTAGTCGTAGAAATTCTTTTGATCCTCGGCGAGTGAGAGGCCGGCCACTTCGAACAGTGTCTTCTCCGTCTGGGCCACGTCCTCGTTAAACTGGACTGTCTGTCACCCACAATACACCGTCATAGGAATGGAACAACGACCGCTGTCACAAACACCCACCCATACACCCATCCCACACCACCCCACCCCAGAGGGGGAGAGAGAGAGAGAGAGAGAGAGAGATGCCGTATTGCCACATGAACAATCTAAGCGAATCAACTGTACATTAATTCACTATCAAGGCACAAGTGTAGCGACCTCCTGTTGCCGTGGCAACGGCTCATTGGCGGCAAACAACTCCATGATGGCAAGAAGGAAACCCTGGTCAACACTCACACGCATCTCCTGGATCAACACCTTGAAATACCTGTACAACACACACACACACACACACACACACACACACACACACACACACACACACATCCCCTTCATCAGCAGCACCTTACTTGAAATAGCAAACATCATAGCCACACTGTCCGTAAATGCAGTTAATTCACCCCCACCCCCACCCCCACACCCACCCCCACCCCCACCCCCACCCCCCAACTGTGGAATATATTTCTCATAATCCATGTTTCAAGCGACTGTAACTCTGTGAGAGAGTGTTCTCCCCTTACATGGCTACCAGTGGATGATACACACTAATACTGTACTACACAACACGATGTAAAACATGCATAACAAAGGTCGTGACCCTGGCTAACTTACTTGATCTGCTGTACATTACTGTGCTCGTGTTTGCGCATCATCACGCTGACCTCCATGAACGGCTTGGGAGCTGAAAACATCCACCATCATGAATACCGGTACACTGAGCCACCGTCAGGAATACCGGTACACTGAGCCACCGTCATGAATACCGGTACACTGAGCCACCATCAGGAATACCGGTACACTGAGCCACCGTCAGGAATACCGGTACACTGAGCCACCGTCATGAATACCGGTACACTGAGCCACCATCAGGAATACCGGTACACTGAGCCACCGTCAGGAATACCGGTACACTGAGCCACCGTCAGGAATACCGGTACACTGAGCCACCGTCAGGAATACCGGTACACTGAGCCACCATCAGGTATACCGGTACACTGAGCCGCCATCAGGAATACCGGTACACTGAGCCACCGTCAGGAATACCGGTACACTGAGCCGCCATCAGGAATACCGGTACACTGAGCCGCCGTCAGGAATACCGGTACACTGAGCCACCGTCAGGTATACCGGTACACTGAGCCACCGTCATGAATACCGGTACACTGAGCCACCGTCAGGAATACCGGTACACTGAGCCACCGTCAGGAATACCGGTACACTGACCCACCGTCAGGAATACCGGTACACTGACCCACCGTCATGAATACCGGTACACTGAGCCACCGTCAGGAATACCGGTACACTGAGCCACCGTCAGGAATACCGGTACACTGAGCCACCGTCAGGAATACCGGTACACTGAGCCACCATCATGAATACCGGTACACTGAGCCACCATCAGGAATACCGGTACACTGAGCCACCATCATGAATACCGGTACACTGAGCCGCCATCAGGAATACCGGTACACTGAGCCGCCATCAGGAATACCGGTACACTGAGCCACCATCAGGAATACCGGTACACTGAGCCGCCGTCAGGTATACCGGTACACTGAGCCGCCGTCAGGAATACCGGTACACTGAGCCACCATCAGGTATACCGGTACACTGAGCCACCGTCAGGTATACCGGTACACTGAGCCACCGTCATGAATACCGGTACACTGAGCCACCGTCATGAATACCGGTACACTGAGCCACCGTCAGGAATACCGGTACACTGAGCCACCGTCATGAATACCGGTACACTGAGCCACCGTCAGGAATACCGGTACACTGAGCCACCGTCAGGAATACCGGTACACTGAGCCACCATCATGAATACCGGTACACTGAGCCACCGTCAGGTCGTGACCCTGGCTAACTTACTTGATCTGCTGTACATTACTGTGCTCGTGTTTGCGCATCATCACGCTGACCTCCATGAACGGCTTGGGAGCTGAAAACATCCACCATCATGAATACCGGTACACTGAGCCACCGTCAGGAATACCGGTACACTGAGCCACCGTCATGAATACCGGTACACTGAGCCGCCGTCAGGAATACCGGTACACTGAGCCACCATCAGGTATACCGGTACACTGAGCCACCGTCAGGTATACCGGTACACTGAGCCACCATCAGGTATACCGGTACACTGAGCCACCATCAGGAATACCGGTACACTGAGCCACCATCATGAATACCGGTACACTGAGCCACCGTCAGGAATACCGGTACACTGAGCCGCCATCAGGAATACCGGTACACTGAGCCGCCATCAGGAATACCGGTACACTGAGCCGCCATCAGGAATACCGGTACACTGAGCCGCCATCAGGAATACCGGTACACTGAGCCGCCGTCAGGTATACCGGTACACTGAGCCACCATCAGGTATACCGGTACACTGAGCCGCCGTCAGGAATACCGGTACACTGAGCCACCGTCATGAATACCGGTACACTGAGCCACCATCAGGAATACCGGTACACTGAGCCACCATCAGGAATACCGGTACACTGAGCCACCGTCATGAATACCGGTACACTGAGCCACCATCAGGAATACCGGTACACTGAGCCACCGTCATGAATACCGGTACACTGAGCCACCGTCATGAATACCGGTACACTGAGCCACCATCAGGAATACCGGTACACTGAGCCACCGTCAGGAATACCGGTACACTGAGCCACCATCAGGAATACCGGTACACTGAGCCACCATCAGGAATACCGGTACACTGAGCCACCGTCAGGAATACCGGTACACTGAGCCACCATCAGGAATACCGGTACACTGAGCCACCGTCAGGAATACCGGTACACTGAGCCACCATCAGGTATACCGGTACACTGAGCCACCGTCAGGTATACCGGTACACTGAGCCACCATCAGGAATACCGGTACACTGAGCCACCGTCATGAATACCGGTACACTGAGCCACCGTCATGAATACCGGTACACTGAGCCACCGTCATGAATACCGGTACACTGAGCCACCGTCAGGAATACCGGTACACTGAGCCACCGTCATGAATACCGGTACACTGAGCCACCGTCAGGAATACCGGTACACTGAGCCACCGTCAGGAATACCGGTACACTGAGCCACCATCAGGAATACCGGTACACTGAGCCACCATCAGGAATACCGGTACACTGAGCCACCGTCAGGAATACCGGTACACTGAGCCACCATCAGGAATACCGGTACACTGAGCCACCGTCAGGAATACCGGTACACTGAGCCACCATCAGGTATACCGGTACACTGAGCCACCGTCAGGTATACCGGTACACTGAGCCACCATCAGGAATACCGGTACACTGAGCCACCGTCATGAATACCGGTACACTGAGCCACCGTCAGGAATACCGGTACACTGAGCCACCGTCAGGAATACCGGTACACTGAGCCACCATCATGAATACCGGTACACTGAGCCACCATCATGAATACCGGTACACTGAACCACCATCATGAATACCGGTACACTGAGCCACCGTCAGGAATACCGGTACACTGAGCCACCGTCATGAATACCGGTACACTGAGCCACCGTCATGAATACCGGTACACTGAGCCACCGTCATGAATACCGGTACACTGAGCCACCGTCATGAATACCGGTACACTGAGCCACCATCAGGAATACCGGTACACTGAGCCACCGTCATGAATACCGGTACACTGAGCCACCATCAGGAATACCGGTACACTGAGCCACCATCAGGAATACCGTCATGAATACCGGTACACTGAGCCACCATCAGGAATACCGGTACACTGAGCCACCGTCAGGAATACCGGTACACTGAGCCACCGTCAGGAATACCGGTACACTGAGCCACCGTCAGGAATACCGGTACACTGAGCCACCGTCAGTACACTGAGCCACCATCATGAATACCGGTACACTGAGCCACCATCAGGAATACCGGTACACTGAGCCACCATCAGAAATACCGGTAAAATAAACTAACGAGTGAAAAGGAAGAACTATAAACAAAACTCTACAGAGCCATAAGATCAGGGCCTATAGACACAACTACACGCACATACCGAGATCATGATGCAACACAGTTCAATGGTGTTCACGGATGGAAACAGATGGGTTTTAAGATTTTCCCTGACAGTTCCAAGGGAGGGTGACTGGCGCAGTGAATGAGGGAGAGAATTCCAGACTAAAGGACCAGTATAGAAGAATGCTCGAATGCCAACTAGACTCAAGACTCAAATGATTTTATTGCACAGACATTTGTCCATCTCTCTCTCTCTCCCTCTCTCTCTCTCTCTATCTATCTATCTATCTATCTATCTATCTATCTATATATATATATATATATATATATATATATATATATATATATATATATATATATATATATATATATACAGTAGAAAGTCTAGTGCGATGAATTGTGAAAGATGTGAAAGATAAGACGCTGTTATACTTACTGCTCTCAGCAGCGATAGACCTGGGTGGTGGTAGAGGGGAAAACACTGTGGGGAAGACAGCGTGACTCAGCTGATTGTCCAACTACAAGAAAGGTGAAGGAGAAAGACAACAAGGTGAAGGAGAAAGACAACAAGGTGAAGGAGAAAGACAACAAGGTGAAGAAGAAAGAAAACAAGGTGAAGGACGAAGAAAACAAGGTGAAGGAGAAAGACAACAAGGTGAAGGAGAAAGACAACAAGGTGAAGGAGAAAGACAACAAGGTGAAGGAGAAAGACAACAAGGTGAAGGAGAAAGACAACAAGGTGAAGGACGAAGAAAACAAGGTGAAGGAGAAAGACAACAAGGTGAAGGAGAAAGACAACAAGGTGAAGGAGAAAGACAACAAGGTGAAGGAGAAAGACAACAAGGTGAAGAAGAAAGACAACAAGGTGAAGGAGAAAGACAACAAGGTGAAGGAGAAAGACAACAAGGTGAAGGACGAAGAAAACAAGGTGAAGGAGAAAGACAACAAGGTGAAGGACGAAGAAAACAAGGTGAAGGAGAAAGACAACAAGGTGAAGGACGAAGAAAACAAGGTGAAGGACGAAGAAAACAAGGTGAAGGACGAAGAAAACAAGGTGAAGGAGAAAGACAACAAGCTGAAGGAGAAAGACAACAAGGTGAAGGAGAAAGACAACAAGGTGAAGGAGAAAGACAACAAGGTGAAGGAGAAAGACAACAAGGTGAAGGAGAAAGACAACAAGGTGAAGGAGAAAGACAACAAGGTGAAGGAGAAAGAAAACAAGATGAAGGAGAAACAAAACATGTTGTCTTCGTGTAACGTCAGTACAGACATAGAAACAAGCACAGACTATAGAAGAATTTCAGTCTTTCAACGGGTATCAATCTGAAAACTGATGCAATACAAGACAATGAAGTGAAGCAGCAGGACATCTTACTGTACACCGGCTATACAGGTGCGCATGCACGTTTGTGTGTGTGTGTGTGTGTGTGTGTGTGTGTGTGTGTGTGTGTGTGTGTGTGTGTGTGTGTGTGTGTGTGTGTGTGTGTGTGTGTGTGTGTGTGTACTGACCTGAATCCTATTAATCTTGGCGTGGAGCTGCAGCTGGTGTGGTGATGTCTTGTACTGGACCCAGATCCCGTTCTCAAAACTCCGACGGATTGAGTATGACCGCGGCCTCATCAAGGCCATGTTGGAAAAGTCAATCTGCCCACATACACAACACACTTCACAAGGAAACCTGTCACAAGCACTTTGTCTATCCTATAATTCACGTCTACACAACTTCACCAAGGAACCTGTCATGACCAGCTCTCCCAACCTGTGCCGATATTAACGCCAACCCTGAAATTTGTGCTTAGCAGCTGTTTGCAAAATGATACGCTACCATCCTTTTCTCGTCTTCCTGAATCGTGTGATCGTTCTGTGATAAACACATGCCCGCTGCGCCTAAAAGAAAAAGTCCCCTTCACCTACATGTAAATATCTAATTCATTTTATGTATTAACATTGATGTGATTATATGCTGGCGTTCTTTCAGAATTTCTTCTCGAAAAGTCACATACAGACACAGGAGGAAAAAAAACAATAAGAAAACAAACAAACGAACAAACACACAAACAAACAGAAAGCAAAAACAGTTTTAGTTTCGCTGTTGACGTTGTTTTTAATCATGCGTGACCAAGACAAACGAACCAAACAGCAAAACCATTCAGCCGGAAAGTGTGACCTTGTATGTCATGAAAGTAGGAAGACTCGTCATCTGCTTGGCGGTGAAGTCAATGTCGCAGGTGGTGGCCGTGAAAGTCTCCAGATCTACCTGTGGGACAAAAGGTACCAGAAGTGATCACCTCACTCACTCACTCCACATCCTGTCTTGAGTCAGGCCATAGAGTAAGACATCCTTGGCAACAGAATAACATGGTACAAACAATCAATAATACATGTATTATGTGTGTAGATTAACATCATACAGCCACAGAGTAACATACCCCCTGGTGTTTGATGAATATAATAAAAATACATGACCACAGAGTAACATGTAATGTACCTATACTCAAAATATGAAAATAAACCTCTATGACCTTGTGTGTGTGTGCGTGTGTGTATGCGTGTGTGTGTGAGACGGAGAGGCAGACACACACAGCCAGCAGCCTTGCCTGCATCTTGTTCTCCAGAATGATGCGACTGGATGGATGTTTGCCGATCGCCAGGTCGTTCTGGTATTTCTGCCAGGCGGCCTCCAAGATGATACAGTCTTTGAGTCTCAGCGCTTTGTAACGGCGCTTCTTCCGTTCTTCCCATATGACACCCGAGCTGCAACACCAAACGTGTCATGTCTTTCAATCTTTCAACTTGTTACTATTACCCCCAGCGTCCAACAATTTCAACTTCAGTTCAGTTCTAGATGGTACATGTATCTCTGCACTCGAAAAAAAAAAAAAAGCATACGCGCTGTACCCTATCTCTCAGTGATCTTCCCATTGTTGTCCGACCGACAAGCACGTGCTAGGTTCTAGTTATCACCAGGGTCCCTATATCATGTTGGCTGTGTGTGTGTTGCTCACCTGGTGATGCCGAGGAAAGCCACCTCGTGCTGCGTGTAGTTGTCGACGAGGGAGAGGCCCAGTCCCTGTAGCTGTAGGTTAATCTCCTGCTCCACACGCTCCAACTCACCTGCCTGTAAATTTCGTTGCAGGTAAACATCGTCACGGGCAAACGTCACCACATATCAACATCACCACAGGTCAACATCGTCACAGGTCAACATATTCACAGGTCAACATGACCACAGGTCAACATCTTCAAAGGCAATGTCATACAAACGTCATCACAAGTAATGTAATGACATGCGAACATCACAATCATCACACACACACACACGCACACACACACACACACACACACACACACACACACACACACACACACCATTCACCATTACCATCATCATCATGACATGGCAACATCATCACAGCTAAACATCATTTCAGCGCATCACCGAGAGCCGTCACACAGTTAAATGTCAGGTAAAACTACTGGTAGGTACACTACATGGCATCACAGGTTAACCTCACCCAGGTAAAGATTGGTCAACATCATCACAGATACACATCACCACAGATAAACAACGTAACAGGTAATCGTCATCACAGAGAGATGTGACAGGTACATGCCGCTACATGTAAACTTAATCTGTAGTAAAATGCCATGAAGGTAAAAATGTTACCACAGACAAGACAGGCAGGGTGCAGACTAGTGCATCAGCCACAACTACTCAACAGTCATCCACTGAAAACACAAACAATGAAGCAAACAATCCAAAGAGCAGAGTGAAAGTGCAAAAATGAAACATACATGCTTGTACGTCTATCTAAAAATGGTCCTTATTGTCAGACTGTGTATTTTGTAGGAGCTTATCACGCTTGGATACAGTGGACGATAGTCATCTGGGGCCATGGGTTGGAGAGTAGCCGATTCACCTAGAGGCCAGGGGGGGGGGGGGCGCACAGCTGATCTGCACCACAGAAGTGAGACTGGGTGGTGAAAATGCAGGAAGGGAAAGTGAACTGCGTGACATAAAGTGAACTAACGGAGCTGAGTGACTGCGACATTAAAAATCAACAACAGGTGAAGTTTTTAAAAACAAACAACAACCAAACAAACAACAACCAAACAAACAACAACCAAACAAACAACAACCAAACAAACAACAACCAAACAAACAACAACCAAACAAACAACAACCAAACAAACAACAACCAAACAAACAAAAAACAACAACCCCCCAAAAAACTGGGAAAAAATCAACAAAAGCTGCAAAACAACAACAACAACAAACCCACAGACACATACACAAAAACCCCTGGAAACCAGATTACCACAAACATTTCTCACCATGACCAAGTCGTTCGTCCGGCGGTCAAGGTCAACGATCTATAACACGTGACGTCAAAACCATCGTCACCATTCTACACGAACTGTATCGCCAATACTATGCAACAGTAACCAGTTCACTTTAATTACGTCCAACTACCATCAGCGTGCACCCTGCGTGTGTCAGTCACAGAACTAGTGTGGTGCTTTGTCCTTAGTATATCATGTCCTGTAGATCAGTCAGGCCTTTACTGAACTACCCAGCTTCTGTGACCCCCCCCCCCCCCCTCCCCCCCACCCACCATGTAGAACTAGACACCTACCTCCTGTGCAGAAGCAGCCACAGTGATGTCCTCAGTAAAGAGAAGGAAACGTTGAAGACCGTCGAGAAACGACACCCAGTACACCTTGCTGTCTGCATCGGCGAAAAACTCCTCCATATCATCCTGTACATAACCACGACAGTTTACAACAGGAAAAACTCCTCTATATCATCCTGTACATAACCGCGACAGTTTACAACAGGAAAAACTCCTCCATATCATCCTGTACATAACGGTATTAACCACGACAGTTTACAACAGGAAAAACTCCTCCATATCATCCTGTACATAACCACGACAGTTTACAACAGGAAAAACTCCGTATCATCCTGTACATAACCACGACAGTTTACAACAGGAAAAACTCCATATCATCCTGTACATAACCGCGACAGTTTACAACAGGAAAAACTCCATATCATCCTGTACATAACCACGACAGTTTACAACAGGAAAAACTCCGTATCATCCTGTACATAACCACGACAGTTTACAACAGGAAAAACTCCATATCATCCTGTACATAACCACGACAGTTTACAACAGGAAAAACCCCTCCGTATCATCCTGTACATAACCACGACAGTTTACAACAGAAAAAACTCCTCCATATCATCCTGTACATAACCACGACAGTTTACAACAGGAAAAGCTCCTCCATATCATCCTGTACATAACCACGACAGTTTACAACAGGAAAAACTCCTCCATATCATCCTGTACATAACCACGACAGTTTACAACAGGAAAAACTCCTCCATATCATCCTGTACATAACCACGACAGTTTACAACAGGAAAAACTCCTCCATATCATCCTGTAGATAACCACGACAGTTTACAACAAGAAAAACTCCTCCATATCATCCTGTACATAACCACAACAGTTTACAACAGGAAAAACTCCGTATCATCCTGTACATAACCACGACAGTTTACAACAGGAAAAACTCCATATCATCCTGTACATAACCACGACAGTTTACAACAGGAAAAACCCCTCCGTATCATCCTGTACATAACCACGACAGTTTACAACAGGAAAAACCCCTCCATATCATCCTGTACCATAACCACGACAGTTTACAACAGGAAAAACTCCTCCATATCATCCTGTACATAACCACGACAGTTTACAACAGGAAAAACTCCTCCATATCATCCTGTACATAACCACGACAGTTTACAACAGGAAAAACTCCTCCATATCATCCTGTACATAACCACGACAGTTTACAACAGGAAAAACTCCTCCATATCATCCTGTACATAACCACGACAGTTTACAACAGGAAAAACTCCTCCATATCATCCTGTACATAACCACGACAGTTTACAACAGGAAAAACTCCTCCATATCATCCTGTACATAACCACGACAGTTTACAACAGGAAAAACTCCTCCATATCATCCTGTACATAACCACGACAGTTTACAACAGGAAAACATAAGCCAGGCTGAACAATTAGAATAACGAACAACTAGACAACAGTGGCGGTAAACCGCACCAGGGGTTTACAACAGGAGAAGAGGACAACATCAGTGCAGGTTTACCAGACAACAGTGACGGTAAACAAGACCGACAGTTTACAACATCAGTGCAGGTTCACCAGACAAAAAAGGACAACAAGACGACTACAACGATGAGGATAAACAACAGAACAGCAAGGGGGTTAACAAGAACATTACAACAGTGAGGGTTAAAAGGAGGAAGAGAACAGCAGAGTGTTTACCTGTAGCAGGTCAGTTTTCACCTCCCGCTGCCAGCCACAAGACCACACCAGCTCACGTATGCCCAGCGCGTTGTCCCATGAGTACAGCAGCGCCTCCTGGGGGCCAACCTTCCGTTCCATCATGGGGTTGTCACTGACACAGACAAGTATTTGCCTTGTACTTGTCTTCACTCACGGTCGTTTTGTTTACACACACACACACATACACACACACACACACACACACACACACACAGAGAAATACTTTTCAATACCTCTGATAGAACATGATGTTATGTCGGTCAGTGTGGTTGACGATCTGGACAGTAGCGAATCCAGGGCGATACGTCTGTAGTGTTGTGATCATGGAGGATTCCGTCACCTGGCACTGTGTGTTGATCCCCCCGTACTGAAAAACCACCACCAGTCTTAACATAACCTTCATCATCACCTAACAGTCACCCCCCCCCCCCCCCCCCACGTACTGAAGAGTTAGTCTGAACTGACATAGCTTCCTGGTCACCGGGACTCCACGTTTCTGTTGGTACATCTCTGAACAGGTCAATATTTCGCTTCCATGTACCCCACCTGTTTTATTCCACCCCAACACGACAACAATGACCATGGACGAGACCCACCTCATTCTTCAACTTGAGCAGCGTGGTGTGCGCCTTGTTGATGGGGAACGACCCGGTGACCTTGTTAGTGCCCTTGACCTTGGCCTCGACAGTGATCTCCTTGCCAGACCGCTTCGGCCAGAATGGCAAACACTGGCAGAAAGAAGGAAATGTCAGTCAGAACAAGCGATCAGCACCGCCTGTCTAATACCTGGGTCACATGACATGCAACACAAATGGTCGACTATGTCAGTTATTGTCTTACACCTGGCTACATTTACATGTATTCCTAGGTCTCCATCTCATCTTTCCTCCCCCCCCCCCCCCCGAATTCAGCCCCTTCACCTGTAGACATGATCACCTGTACACATCCAAGACACATTACCTGTCCCGGTGACACCTCCTGCCAGTTCTCGTCACCGGGCTCCGTCACCAGGATGGCGATCTGAAAACCGACACACCATGGGTACAGTCACTTCTTCACTGTCACCACTCAGTCACCGCTATCAGTCACCATAGTAACCTCACCAGTGGGCAGTGCTCATTAGCGAGCTGCACGAGAATGGACACGCTGGAGGTGCCAGTAACCGACCATCACGTGACCCGTACCCACGTATCACATCACAGTTAGACCAGCAAACTCTGCGTGCACACCTCAGTGTGGATGTTAATTAACACTCCAAGAAGCACAATATCTTGACAGAGTTTTGTTCCCAAACAAGAAACTGGAAGTCTAGTGACTGTCCGTGTTTGGCCAAGTCAGACTACAGATACACCTCTTCTACGTCTTTGCTTGAACCAGTCACCATTACAGTCTTGACCTGCGTACAGACTCACACACGCGGCGCAACACAACTACAACAATGATGCAACGTGCACCTCACCTCCGCTTTGTTGAGGAACATGTAGAAAGGGGTGAAGGTCACGATCTTGGTCAGACCCGAGCTGGATAACACGATGGACACGCCTACCTAATAACACAGCCGTGAACAATGTTCAAGTACAGTCTTCACAAAAATTTAAGGACCAGTCAACATAATGGGTGACAGTTTCAATAAATCAGAAAAAAATAAACGAATAAGATTTTTCCCGTAAAATTCGGTAGCAAGGTTAAGGGGTAATTAGTGAACATGGCGACCACTGTGTGGATGGCACGTGCGCGTCACACAGCATGCTTGGCGCGTTTGAAAATCTGCAATTTCGGCAAAACTAGACCGAGTTTCAATGTTCAGTGGGCGATACCTGGGGCTTTCTGCACAGCAAAAATGAGATGCATGTCAAAGAATGCATCCCTGGTTATGAACTGTGCTCATTTGTTTACCTACATAAGCCGCCGTTCCAGAGATGTTCAGCGCTACACCAGCATGCCACCACGACAAAAGTTGAATGATATTTGCAAGTGGTCCTTAACTTTTTGTGAAGGCTGTATGACTGCTGTTTCCTGCCCAGCTACTACAAGCATTCATTACTGCAAACACAACTGGACAGCAAAACAAATGTGCCGGTTTGTGGAACGAGTGGACCGTATCTTTGACATGGCACAAGTGAAGCGTGTCAAGAACTGACCTCTGCCGTTTGTGACTTGCTCTTACACTGCACGGTGCCAGAGCTGCCCACGGTATCCATGGAGAACTTGTCCGACCAATCAAGATCTTGAATTTTCAGATGAGCCTGAAGCATGATCAAGGGAGGCAAATCAAACTAGTTGGTATCCGTTTACTGCTCAAGGTATTTTCATCATAGGGCACAGGACTCTCTCTCTCTCTCTCTCTCTCTCTCTCTGGTTGTAACCATAGGGGCTGAGCTGAGGGGAGTGTTCTTTTTTGTTCTTTGTGTGTGTGTGTGTGTGTGTGTGTGTGTGTGTGTGTGTGTGTGTGTGTGTGTGTGTGTGTGTGTAAACTAGGATATACACAAATACATACTAATGTACACACAAAGCGGTCTACACACAAAACAAAATAGCCATGTTAATTTGTAGTGTGCACATGTAACAGCGTGCGGCCACGAATGTGGATACTTTACATGGAAATTATCTTCTGCTTTGTTTGTGTTTGTTTTGTTTGTTTTCTCTCTCTCTCTCTCTCTCTCTCTCTTTTCCTTTAAACTACCAAGTACCCACACGTTTCTTGTGAAAATGATGACTGATCAAGTGTCGTGCGTGTATAACTCCCCCTTGTTAAGGATCAAGTATACAAACAATAAAACATGTCGAATTCTCTCTCTCTCTCTCTCTCTCTCGCTCTCTCTCTCTCATCAAATACTAATATACAATGCACCATCTCACTGAACAGGCAACGGGCAAGCATCTAGAACATGACAATCAACAAGAACCATGTAAATAAAAGCACTTAAGAAAAGAACAACCCAAAAAGAAAGCACACACAAGAAAACACTGGCTGAAACCAACAATAAACAAAAACAACA